>VXBW01008539.1:791563-836513 GCA_013400375.1 Thinocorus orbignyianus
AATAATTAAAAAAAAAAAATCCTTCCATAAAGCAGACTGCAGTGCCTCCTCGTGGTAGCTGGGAGGAAAAAAATAATAATAAAAAAAGGGCTTATTTTTGCTCCAGCTTGTTTTTGCTGGTTTAGCGATGCTTCCTTTGGCTCATTTAGAGCTCTTGGGGAGAGGAGGAAAAGCAAGCACCATCCTTAAGAGAGAGAAAAAACCCCAGCACTTAAAGATGAAGGCGCGATTGGGACACAGTGAAGTGTCTCCTCATGGAAATCCAAGAGTAACTTTGATGTAGTATTTAAAGCTCTGTGTGACACTTGGAATGGCTGCTCGGAAGCAGGAGCCCAGTCGGACCCGGGTGTCAGGGAATAAAGTCCTGGAGGTGACCCAGGAGCTGGACCCCTGCCTGTCCCCTGTGCCCACTGCTCCTGCCTGCCCTCCAGTATTTAACCACCTCTTTCCTTGTACAGTTGTTTATGGCTATGTGGAATTGTACAGAAACACATGGAATAAGAAATTTTCATAGTAGACACAGCCTTTTAAAAAGTTGCTAAAAAGCTTTTAAATTCCTTTTACCTCTGGCCAGTGGTTTACCCCAATATCTATATTTACCCCTGTGGGAGAATGACACTGCATGAACCAAATTCCTGCTGAAAAAGTTTAATTCTAAAGTCATTGCACTAAGTTTTGCAGCGTTAATCTTTATAGGTAATGCTGTAACTGATGGTAGAACCGGGTCCAAGATTTTTTTCTCAGCCTGATCCTGTCCCTGTCTCTGTGTCAGCTCAATCTCAGTGAGGTCAGTTGAAAGGGTACTGAGAAAGAAAACTGGGCTGTGATTAGCGGAATAGCATTAGGGAAAATATCTATCTACTAGTAAGCAGAACGGAAAAAAAAAAAAAAAAGAAAGGCTTTTTGTAAGAGAAAACAAAACTTTTTTAATTGCGAAATTTCTTATTCCTGTTTTTCCCAGCAGAGTGTTAGATTAAAAAAGAATATAATTGTTTATTGGAAGGAAAATAAAATCTTAATACTCAGGCAGTTAAGCTGGTAAAGAAGGTTTGTAAAGGATAAGGGTGATCACTGCCCATCCACATTTTGCTTCAAACGCGGAAAATACTTGATCCTGTTAAATGTCAGCTGCATTGATTTGATTTGAGGGGCCTAGATTGTGAATCATTTAATACTCGCTCTGTAAATTTGTTGTCCCTTACAAGAAAATTTGTGACTGAAACTTGAGGCTTATAACAGTGAGCCTACCAGGAAGGTTTAATCTCTGATAGAGCTTCCATATATTGGTTTACAGCTATATTGAGTCCAGTTAGAATTATTTCTTTTTTTTTCTTTCTCCTTTTTCTTTACTTTCCTAATACGAAACTTGATGCTTGGAAAATCTGATAAGTGAGTTTCATTTCCCTGGAAATTTATTGCTTCTATTTCCAAGTGCAAGGAAATAAAACAAGTAAAAACAATAAGCAGTCTGTAAGGAGGGTATTAATGAGGGGTCACTCCTTTCTCATGTAGGCTCAAACTCAGGAGAAAAGGATAAAGGAGTTGTTTTGGGGGCAATCTAAATAGCTGGTGCTGTATATTTTCCTTTATGTATTTGGTAGGAACATTTCTTTTCGTTTACCTCTCGAAAACTCACTCTCCAGATCCAAATGGGGATATTTATGACAAGAAATTGAGAGCCTTTTTTTCAGATAGTATAAACTCCTTTGGCTTCAGCTGAGGGACTGGCCAATTTTTAGTTGACAAAAGACTATTTGTGCTGCATCGAGCACCTCTGAAATTCAGAAGAGCCCATTTGTATATGTAAAAAAGATCCTATAGAATTCCAGTGTCCCATCCTTATTCCAATGGAGAATTGCATTATGCTCATCTAATTCCCCATTCTTCCCTTTGGAAATGACGGTGTTCTTCACTTCTTCCTGGTAATTGCTGCACAAGGCTAAAAAGCTGCCAAGTTCCACTCCAGGACTCATTATATTTAGTAACAGTAGAAAAAAAAAAATTTGCTATCTATAGAGCATTTTATGTGGGAAATGAACTGGGCTTTGCAACAATGCAGATGTGCATCCTTGTAGATCCAGTTGCTGAGTCAACTCTTAAGTGAGATGGACCATCCATTTTGAGTGCAGGAAAGGCAGTTTGGAGGATAAACATGAAGAGACACCTAATGCAGAAGGCAAAAATCTCCTGAAAGATGACAGTAAGAGACTATAATGGAGGAAAATTTTATTGCTAACAATGTCAGTTTAGTTTTCAGATTTCTTTTGCATCAATTCCCTGTTGTTCCTCTTGTTTCCTTAGGAAAGTTGTACTTGTTCTAGCTCTCTTAATTTTTCATATTGTACAGCAGTGTCTTAGTTGTGTGTTGTAAATGTGATGACTTTTTTTAGATTCTATAGCAGGGTTATTTTTAAACGTATTTTCTCCAGGGAAGGGTGCACAGTTTACTCAAAATTTACCATATGCTTTGCATCTCCAGTAAAACAGTCGTGGTAGAAAATACTATATTTTTGCATCTTGTGAGTTCTGAAGAATTGGAGAGAGGCCGGATGAAGAACTCTATTTAAAATGATAGATACTCAGAAACCCTTTTCCTTCCTGGAGCAAACTGCTTCCAAGAAGTAGCTCAAGAGGGACTATTGAAAACATTATTGTTGCTTTTCATGTTATGGGCCTTGAACCTACAAACACTTGTGCATGTAAATAACTTTATATAGGTAAGAAAATGCTTTGAACTCAAAAGGGCTACTTGCATATAGGAAGTTTTTTATGTGTGTTAAGTGCCTGTAAGATTAAAACTGTAGCTAGTGTTTGATTAACGTTTTAATCCTCCATGGCTGTGCTGTCCTGTGGACAATCTGGAGGAATTTCAGATGGAGTACCTCAGGAGCTGAGCATGCAGATAAGCTTTTGCTTTATTAGTTAGGCTGATTTTGTATTTTTAGTTTCAAGATGATATGAATATGGTTTGGGTTTTTTTGTTTGTTTTAAGTTTAGAAATAAAAGTCAAAGCTATTTCATTCTATCTGGAAATCTTAGTTTGGGGTAAATGTGGCTGGTTTGGCTTACTTTTCCTGCAAGTAGAGAAGGCTTGAATTTAATTCACAAAACTTAAAATTTTCTATTCCGACTTTTAAAGCTTCAATATCTAAGTAAAAGTGAATGAAATGTAGAAATGAAATATTGCCTTTAAAAAAAAGTCATAATCTTTGCTTTTCTCATTCAACAGTTTACTAAAAATCAGCATCAGTTTAGGGGGTTTTGGTTAATTTAACCTCACTGGTTTTTATAAAAGACCGTAGGACACAACCCAGACCCCACAGAAGTTGCTAAGAGTTTTTCATTAACTCTATTGGAAGTTGACTTAAATCCCATACAAATGATAGGACTCCTAACTACAGGAAATCCAGGAATTCTTCATATGAAATTCTTCATTCAGTTATAACCATGGCTGTACGACCACACAATTGCTATAAGATTTTTCCACCAATTATTACTCAGCCCTTGAGCAGAGTTTATGACAGTGCTGGCAAACAGTGGATTTAATGAATGTTTTGAGGAAGTGTCTGTGTTTATACAGGAATTAGTAAATGGGCATGGGTAAGACGTTATGAAGAGCTAAGACAGGAAAATGCATCCTGCAGGACTGGTGAAGCGCAGGAAGAAAGGGTAGAACTGAGTTCTTACACCCAGGGATCAATCACAGTGCTTTTTTGTCTGCAGAAGTCGGGTTTTATTGTGGCTGTTGGGAACAGGCTGCTTTTCAGTGACCAGGGAAAGACTGTGCGGAGCTTCATAGTTCATCCAGCTAATTGCATCGTGCAGAAGCAAGGACGTTTCTGCCGATTTTCTTGGTTTATTTGATTCAAAACCACCTTTCGTCTTCTCTCTTTATACACACACCTTTCTATTGAAATCCTTAAAGCAATCTTGGTTATCTAGTATCTCCTTGACACTGTTTCTTTGTGCATAAAAAAGAAATACCACTGTGCAAGCCTGCTACTCACAGAGACTTATTGTGGGGTTTGGGTCTGTTTGCTTTGCGTAGTTCTGTGTGTGCATACTTGGAGGAAAGGCAAGTAACCATGGGTGAAATTCACCTCTGCGCTGGGTAAACATTTAAACTTTATGATCCTTGGACTAGCCCTATACATAAGGGTGAATTTCATCCTCCATAAATGTGAAGTCTTTCTGTGTTATTACAGTTCCCTCTCCTGATTTACCATTATCTTTGAACCTTCTCTCCATCACTAAGCTTTCTTTTAGGGTCCAGGCAAATGTCATTCTCTTCTCCTCTTTCTCTGACTGGCTTCTGGTTATATTAGAAAATAAAATTAATCTCAAGGGGAAAATAGCACTTAAAATTATTACTACTGTTTAGCTTACTAAAGTGATTTGCTCTCCGTGACCTGTCTCAGTCTGATCCTTGTACAAATCAAATCAGCACACAAAACAGCACTTGGAAACTGTTTCCAGACTCAGAATTTCACAGCTCCTGAACTTTTAGAATGTCACAGGCAAATCAAAAATGAACATATTGGTTTATCTCTCTCTTTAGATCCCAGACAGTGTTTTGGGGTTTTTTTTTGTTGTTGGGGTTTTTTTGGGGTTTTTTTTTTGTGTTTTTTTTTTTATACGGCACGTGATTCTCCCATACTCCGTATTAAGTGTATGAATAAGCCAGCTGTAATGCCTCTAGGTGAGCACATGCTTAAATGTTTTGCTGAGTGGGGGCTGGAGGAAGTTTCCAGCCACTTCTAAGTCCATCCTGTGTTGTCGGGGATTAATGTCACTCTGACCTCCAACAGTTTCTCATTAAGCTGTCTAAAATATGAACTCTTACCAAGCGCCTGCTCTTTAATTTGGTGGGTTTCATCAGTGGGCTGAAGGACACAGCTGTGGGCATACTGAACTGCCATGGTATTTCTCTGAGGCTCAGCTACATCCCTACCAGGGGTACAGACACAGAGCTCAGCACTGCATAGCCCCACGAGAGCTGCATGTCCTCACAGCATGGTCACAGACACCAGCTCAGCGTGGCTGCAACGGGAGCATGTTCATTAGTTCTGCCTCTTTGCAGCAAATCAGTGTAGGTGTTGTGCCTGCACACGTGCCTATAGTGTTTACAGTTTCAAAGGTAGCTCAAACCATACTAACTTGGGCGTCTGACAAAGGCTATTGCACGCTGCAGGTGCCCTCTCAAAGCCCAAATCCCACAAGCAACAGGAGGCTGATCCTGTCACACGTAGGTAGCATCACTCCCTACCATAATTTGTTGTACAATTAGGCTGTAACTCCATTGCCTCTCTGACCTTGTTGGAGTGCAGGATACGACAAGGATGACATTATGCTGCTTTTTCCCCTGAACTCCTTCCCATCCAATTCAGCAGACACATATCAATGTCTGTGAAATTTAAGCAATGACATTACAAAATCCATGACAACAATTTGTTCATCTTCTGGTGACCTCTTGTGGAGTCATTTAGAAATCAGGCTTGATCCATTATGTACCATACATTCCAGGGAGAGAAAGGCAAGAGCCATAAGCCAAAATGTTCCCAGGCTTGGAGGGACGTTCAGCTTGTGCTGAAGGACACGGCGTCTCCTACAGGCTCTCTGCATGTGGGTTTGATGGTGGGGTCATTCACTTGTATCTCTCTGCTGGCTCCACTTTCTCTCTTTGTGCTTCATAAAAACCAACCTGTCCTTGACTCTCAATCATAGACTTACCTTTAAAGAATTAGTGTTAAAAAACAAAGTATGTTATAGAAATATGTCTGCACTTTATGAGAAAGATCCTAGCTTTTGTGTCACCCCATTTTTTAAATTGTCGTTCTGCACATATGGTAGACATCAGTGTGATTGCTAAGCTTTCAAGGTGCGACTAGGTGTGAATTGTTTAAAACAGGACTGCCACCAAGTTAATATCGAAGTTTGTATTTGGAAAATCTAAAAGTGAT
The DNA here is from genome assembly GCA_013400375.1 of Thinocorus orbignyianus. NCBI lineage: Eukaryota > Metazoa > Chordata > Aves > Ciconiiformes > Thinocoridae > Thinocorus > Thinocorus orbignyianus. The sequence continues at coordinate 797,524 of VXBW01008539.1, forward strand.
TGTTCTTCACCCCCTGCCCATGTCTAATGCATAAAATCGAAACCTTCCATGCCATTCACATTATCTTTTGTGCCGATTCTGCTCAAAGCCAACCTTTATTTTTCATTAATTCTTGCAAGGCTTGAAGCTGTTACCAATGAAACCAATTGCCAAACTGATTGTGGAAGCCAGATCAAATCTGTAGTGTAATTTCCCCCCTGCTTTTTTATTGTCCTTGCTCCAAGTCATTCCCGTCTCATGCAAACTACAATAACTACAGCAAGCATTTACTTGTAGGAAAAATTATCTCAACTTCCTCTCTGTGCATATAATATCTAGCAATGTACTGTACTGAATAGCATATTGAGAAATGTCATTGATTATTCAGAGTTTCAAATGGTGAGCCATTCCATTTCTCTCTTCATTGAGACCAATTTATTCTTACGCTCAGATAATGTTACAATACCCTAAATAAATAAATAAAACCTATGACCTATTTTGAGAACTATCCCCTTTGCAAAGATAGCTCTAAAAACACCCACTCGGGTCAAGGATTTTTCTTTTTTCCCCCATTTGTTTTGTTTTTCATTTTTGGGCTTTATTATTTGGTCACTAAGCAAAAGGTTTGCTGGGGTTTTTTTAAGCTTGAGGGAGAATATGAATGTCATAAATATTTCATTTTCATAGCACATCTTGCATTGTTCCTCACTTTCAGACCTTGCCAGCAGTCAACACAGTAGTAAATTTCAGCACCTGTGGACCTTTTTCAGTAATTTATGATTTCCATTAGATTTCCATTACAGATGGACTAAAATGGTTTAGAAAAGTGCTAGCACCTTCAGCCATACGGGTTTTGCCTGGCTCTGAGGAGAGAGGATTGTATTTGCTGCCTGCATGTATTCTGGCTGCCAAAGGTTTGGCTTTTCGGTTTGAGCTGTCTGATCTTGACGCCATCCAAAATGCCCCCTTGAAGAACAGGGACACATATTTGAGAAGGGAAGGGTGGGTGGAAAACAGAAAACCAGGCTTCTAGATAAAAGTGTTGCTGTTTCTTCTATTCTGCTCCTGCATGGTTCAAATTCAGCTTCCAGTGACCGACTTTGTTCGGTCAATACAAGCATCTGTATTTTCTACAAACCAACAGCCAAGCTTTTTTTGTTAGCAGAGCTACATCCTGTGCTTTGTGGGGTGCCTTTCCNAGGTCTAATGTAAGCTCACAGGCAGGAGGTGTTGGTTCCAGAACTAGTTCTGAACCTGGAAAATCTCCCAGCTTTTAGCTCTTTGTGGCTGCCACAAACTGAGATATGGTGGCAAATAAATCACAGCAAATACTTTAGTCATGAATTGTCCATCGGCATTGTATCATAGCTTGAATACATTTCTCATAATAGCTCACGATAGTCCCGTTGACATCCACTTGACTTTTATTAAGTTTTTTCAGATTTCACTCTCTCATGAACAGCTCTGACTGGTGTAGGCTTCTAGCAGCTGATTCAAGGATTGAATATTAGGCCAGATATTGGATGAAACGTGGTACCCATGGCATTTTCTGGACGGTGTCCTTGGGGTGGGATTGGAATTTTGGTCTTTCTGTCAGTTCTGCATTTATTAATTATTTTAACCAGCTGTACTACATCTAGCCACCATCCCTATGTAAAACTTTTCTTTTGTTGCCATCCTCCTACCACCTTTCAGCATTGTCATTTAAGCAGTAGGGCACTCCAGGGTGTGGGGATCATGCTGAGATAACGTCATACTCTGAGTGCACTTCACAATGGTTTTCAGCAAGCCGAGGAGTGACATTATCTCAGCAGGACACCTGCCCTTCACCTTCCATATGGGGACCCACCTCTGAAAGGTCAACACTTGCGGTTTAAAATAATATTTTAGCCATTGCTATTCAGAATTCAAAGCAAGAGGGGAGTGAATGTCAGATACCCATGAAATTCATGAAACCCATTACTCCCAACAAATGACAACTGGCCCCAGACATACATTTTGAACGTAGTTTTACTTAGGCTTTAAGCACAGTTGTTAAAAAAGAATATTCTTCAGGAGATTTTAACATGTAGGTGAAGTGTCAGGGGAGTAGCAAGTTGCATTCTAAGAAATTTATATGTTTTAAAAATGCATTGGTGAATTAATATGTCGAGGTCTTCAGTAGCTTTTATCTCTTTGCTTTCTGCCTGCTGCTTCTTAGTGTACAGCTTAGTTTGAAAGAGCAATAGACTTACTTAAAAGATGGTGTCAGGGATGGAGCTGAGCCCATGGCTTGAACCAGTGGATCTTTCTGATCAGTAGAGCACATCTTCCTTCTCTTGGAGAGTCTGCCAAACATTTCTCGGGTAGACGTATTTATGAAATTATTATTTTTTCAAATCTTTATTTACTTTCTAACCTGCAATATAAAACCGAGAAGGCACTTCTGTGATGTTAGAAACAGTCAAAAAAGTCATACAATTCCTTTTCTGTTCCTTTTTTCCTTGTATGAAGAATGTAATTCCTGGAGCCCAGTTCTGGAAACAAATGTTGTTTGTGGAAAATGAAACATATCTTCCACATATGTTTCATAGTATTAAGTTTGCGCCTTTTTCCCCCCCATTTCTGCTGCTAAAGTACAGCAGCAGAAATGGCAAAGGTAAAGAAAAAATACCACCGTTTTTTTTTTGTTTGTTTTTTTTCTTTTTCCCCTGCGGATGCAATTCCAGTGGAATTAGTGGAGTCCCACCAGCACCAGTTAGGCAGTGCTGAGACACACCAAGGCATTTTGCTTTGAGAATCTGGCTGAGAACTGCTGGGAAATGTTTTTCAATATCAGCTCAGCATGACAAGGGCATCAATTGGGTTGTGGATGGGAGTTTTATCTTCAGTGGTTAGACGCACCTTTGATTTGCTTCATGTATTGTTTGATGCAACAGCAAATGGAACACAGTCATTCCGGCAAACAGATTTAAGACATGTCTAGGGGAGAAGCACACACATTTACAGATACCATTTTTAACCTTTTTGTTCTAGCAAGGTTCTGCTATTCTGCCCATTGCTGTACTTTGTGAAGATTTTGCAGATACTGAAGGAAGACGCAAAGATTTTTGCTTCATCGTTATTACAGGATTGCTGGATTTGGCTAAAGAAGTGAAATCTGATTTTGCTAGATTTCTGGCTCAGTTTTTAAGCCAAGAGAACTTGGCTGTGTTCTGAGAAGTGCCCTCTCTTAAAATTCCCAAAGGAACTGAAACTGCAGTTCTCATGGGAGTCTTCCATTAGTCATCACAATAACAGGTTATTAATCATAAATGCCCTTATGCTCAGAATTCATTTCTTACTAATTTTGTTCTAAAAGTAAATACTATGTTCAGGGCTGCCCAGCAGAAATGAAATTACAGTAGCAATTATTGAAGAGACACTTTAACGATGGTTGTCAAAACTGCAATGTCTTAGAAATGGATTAAAAAGTGAAGTCCTACTTTCTTCTAAAGGAAGGCTATTTCCATTGAGCTTCTTTTATTGATGAATTGCCAGAGACACTGAGTTGTGGATTATTTTCTAGCAATTAACATTCATATTTCATGTATTGTCTTTCCTACCATATTTTGAGACATTATAGAACACGTCAACCATCAAAATGCAATCAATAGTTAAAAGCATAGAATTAGTCAGGTTATGAAATAGCAAAGAGGCTTTTTTTCAGGGACAAAATACCCTTGGGGTGAGGGGTGTATGTATGTGTGTGCACATGTCTGTCCAAGCCATGCTTTTTGCCCTACTCCATCATGCCAATGCAGCCTAGGACTGATTTTCAAATGCATGGGGTGTCCTGGACAGAAGGTGAGCCGTGTTGTATCACTGTAGAGTCTTACTTCAGGCAAGTTTTCTTCCTCTGTTTTCCATGAAACTGTTTAATTCATAGAGCTTTGATGTTTAAACTGGTCCTGACCTTCCGTGAGTACTTCAAAAAGGGAAAATTAGCTGCTTGAAAAAATATAACGACTTAAATCTAGCAATTTGGGACACACATGTTAAGTCTCACTGAACTTGTGTTGACTTCTTCATTTCTTTTGGGTGTTATTTCCCGATTGACTTATAACTAAAGAAAGGTGTTAATTTTCAAGACTTCAGGAATTTCTGTTTATTGATCTGTCTTTGAAACATTGTTCCTGTTACAAGAAGAATCCATCAAGACACAGGGAGCTGCTCTAAACACAGGGTATAAAAGACTTTGATGAACTTTATTTTGGCTTTTACTTACCTCTAATGAGTAAAATGATTAATTGAATAACACTCCCTGGCTTCACTGTAGTTGATGGTCCATAACAACTCCCCTGGTTCTCATAGTTTATAATTTAGCTGTCAAAATATTCTCTAGGTTAGATCTTGGCAAGAAAGGGCTTGACTTGTTTTGTTCTTTTCTTTCTTTTCTTTTTTTTTTTTTAAAGTAAGCACATGTACTTCAATTATTTGTGAGTTATTGAAGTCAGTTGAAAACATCCCACTTTAAAATATCAATTTGGTTATTAAGTAATTATTATTATGGGAGGATCACAGTGCAATACATCATTTCAAAATACTTTAAACATGCAACTTTCCTTTCCTACTGCTTCTTGTAGAGTGCAATATACGTATACTGAGAGATTTTCAGATGGGGGGAATGTCTCTACTGTGCACTAATGATACTTTTGGGAGTAGCTGAACTTCATGATTTTTGTATTTTGCTGCTTGATGTTTTGGAACTTTTAAAAGTATCGTTTAAAGGTTCTTTCTTCTTACATGGCTTTTGCTCTTCAAGATCAAGTTCATTAAAATACATTTGGGCCCTGTAAGCACGGAGACATATGTTCCCTTCAAGGTAGGCTTCAGTTTTAATACTACAGGAGTCAGCTTTTGATCCTAGGGGTAGTTTCCCCCTCACATCCCTGAAGTACAGTTTTCTGTTTTCCTGAAGACAACACATCCTTCCCACGTGTCCTAACTTTGTTTTATCCCACCAGTTCTGAAGCCTTTTCAGTGATTAAATTAAGGCATATGTTCCTAAGCAATCCGGTTTTCAAGAGGGCCTTTCCCATTCAAAGCCAACAGAAGCCCTGTGCTTGATTGCAATTACTAATGGCTAGATACAACTGTTGCAGTACTGCAGCTATGACTCATGGGTCCTTCAAAAGGAGATAACTTCTCTCACCTTTAAAATCTTCCTGGAGCTTCAGGGTAACACCTGAGCCCTATGGCAAGGGCAACTCAGGAAAAGTTCTTGCTTCAGCTGTTTGCCCTGAGCAGATGGTTGGGTTGGGTGGGGTGTATTTTGCTGTTCAGAAAATGAGACACGTGCAAAGTGACGACTTGTAAAAGCAACTCTCTTCTTTTCTTTTCTTTCTGTAATTTTTGATGTTCCTTATAAATCACACCGTTAAAACCAGTTGTATTTCTAAAGCCAGTTTAGCCCACATAATGATTGCTTGGCTTATGTACTTATTCTTTTTCGTAATTAAAAAGATTTGATGAATTACACCAGGAGTATTCCCTTCTATTACTATAACCCTCTTCAGTGGCTAGGGTTTTGTGTTTTTTTTTTCTTTTTAAAAATATTAAGTTCACTTCCTTAAACTTTTACACCTGCTTTAAAGCGAAAAGAAAGTTTCCTACGCTGTTAATTTTGCATATAAGTATCTTAACTCCTATTTTGACATATTGAGTGTGTATTTATGTTTAACGTTCCTTTTTTTTTTATTTTTCCCAGTGGAAGTTTGCCATAATTTTTGTGCGTCAAAGGGAATATGTGCTAAATATGAAGTCTTTGTTGTTTCTGTTAAGCCAAATCCTTTAAGGTGCAAACTCTTCTCAAATTCTGTAATTTTACTCATAACAGAAGATGCTTATGCTTTTGTAGACCTCTGTATCTTCCTGTCTTTTTACTCACTCAAATTACTAAAATAGTAGGTCAAGGATATCCCAACAGTAAAATCGAATGGAAGAAAAGATCCTTCATAAATGAAAGACCTTCTTATTCTTTTTCTACAGAAATCTCCTAAATTTCCTACCAAAACCAAAATCCATATAAAACCCCTCAATTGTAAATATAAATTTCTACACGTGGGCCAAATTCTTATCCAGCTGAAATTAACATCTATGGCCCTAGGGTTTATTAAAGTAATGGAAAGTGTTGCGCAGATATTGCGCACTGCAGAAATCCTTTTTAGTACTACAATAAAACATAAAATAAAACTGTCTGTACTTCTCTATGTCAAAACCGCCCTTTCCGTGCAGCACCACTTCTTAGAAAATGAGGTCTGACTCTTGTCTCTGTAAAACTATTTTATGAGAAGATAATCTAAAAGTCTGCCCAGAGCTCGTCAGTAGAATGGGATTGCTGATAGCAGGACCACACAGTGAGACGCTAAGCCGTTTCTCGCCTCACGTTGGCAGATACATGGTACAAGTGTGGACACATGAAAGTATTGTAACAAAACTGAATGGAAAACTTCTCTTGAGTGGCAAGGAGCATCCCTTCGAACAGTACCTGAATTACAAGTGGGTTTTAGCTGTAGGGTTAAGAAAAATTTCCTCGACAATGACTTTCAATGAACCTTTAGGTTTAAAGTCAGCTAATGAGATCAAGCTGCAAAGCAAGTTTGGGCATGTCTTTCTTAGGCTCATTCACAGTGAGGTTACATTTTGTTCCTCACCAGCAACATTTCCAAAGCAATTTATGGTTCCTCCTGAGGACTGGCATTTTAACTCTGCCAAATTATGTCAGATGTGGGAACTTAGGGATCAAAAGTGATGCAAACTGAGGAGCAGGAGTTTTCCAAAATTCACCAGTTCATTTCTTTTGTGAATATGAAAACTTGACTATGTCATAAGCTGTAACATTTTCAACTCTCAATTTGCAATATTTAAATATTCAAGAGTTACCAACTGGGCTTCCCCATCTGGTTATTTGAAGAAGTCCACACAGAGTTGCTGTGATTAGTACTTCTGTTGAGATGAAACACAGAAAGTCTATGTACAACATCTCTTGGCAATGTGAATTTTACAGTTAATAAATTAGGCAGTGTAGGGGTTATTTAGTCAGTAATTAAATGTAAGAGTCAGTATTTAAGTCCAAGAAGCAGCCCTGAGAATCTTGATCTTGTTAAACTTCTATCTCAATTACATGATCAAAGACATTAGAAGTATTTTTCTCTGCAACTTTGTGAGTATCATTTTCAAAGTCACTGACTATTCTTCCACAGGGAGTTTGATTGTTGACTTCAGCTGAAGTAAGTTTAGGTCAACACTGAGTTATTTTGAAAAATCCTCCCTGATACTTTCCCTGAACTGAGACATCTGAATCTTTTGAGTTTAACCCATCCTTGTTTTGGAGTCATTTCCACGTTTTGGAATTCCACTTCTGCCTGTTCTCAGCTGAAGGTATTTCAGACAGGAGAGAAAAAATGTCCAAGTAATTTAATCTTACTTTCTTTTAATAACTACAGTAAGGAGCAGATTTTGTGAAGTTGTGATCAGATTTGTATAGCAATGTTTATTGTCTCTGTAAGTGGTATTAATTTCTGTTCTTTGATTTCCACCTTGGTTATGACAGGGGCAGATGGCACATGAGGGGTGCTTCCTTGAGCTTTTGTGTCGCTTGGTTGGTTGGTTGGGATTTTTATTTACTTCCACATACCTGTTTTTCTCCACAATGGCACCTGACACTGTGAGAAAATAATTTAAAAAAGCTTCTCTCTTCTAAAGAGAGACCTTGTGGCTAAAGTAAAAGCATCCTTCTACCTGATTTTAGTGAGTAAATTGAAAAACTCTGACTGATGTATGTAAGCTGCATTTGGAAGCATTGCCTCAGATATCTTTTTCTTATTTTGAATATAATTTTCTTGTTATATATAAAAAGTCCAGAAGGACTTCCAGCAGGCTGAGTAGTGGGCAGAAATGTAGAAACTTCAGCAAGTTTAGAAAAAACATGAGACATCAATGACTGCACTTACTGAAGTATCTTGTTGCTATTCATTTATTAGGAAACAATTCTTGCTGTTAGAAATAGTGAGGAGGGTGAAGTTTTGAGACTGAATGTTTAGCTAGGATAAAGTAGTATAGCTCTTTTAATTGCAAATATTTGAAATTGTCAGTGCTGAGCATATTATGAAATGACATCTGTCATATGGAATCTGAAAAAAAATCCCTTCCACCTAAACATACAAACTGCTTCATTCTCATCTACCATAGTTGACAAACTGTATAAACCCGAACTGCACACTTCTACCAAGAAATTAGGTGAATAATGTGCCTTCAGTATGGCTTGGCACTTTTTGTTTTAAAGTAAAGCCCACTTTCATGTCCTTCTCTGTGGTACATACAATGCTGAATATTGAACTTCTCTTTTTCTCCAGTAATTTTCCTATAATTTCGCTCAGCCAAACTCCTACTCGTGTTTTTCTGTCATTTCTTACATTTCTTTTTAAGCTATTTAAATGATAAGATGCACCTGTCTCTTGTCCCATTAATCAGGCTTCTAGTAAAACAGTTGTACAAATATTAAGAATCCACATACTTCCATGTGTTTACGTTGGAATAAGTTCACTTTGATGTTCCCATGAAAGTTCTCATTCTTATTTTTGTAGGTTTTGTTTTTGAAGGAATCCTTTATATGTAGATGGCCGTTTGTGCTTAGTGTATGATTCTATGAATGATAAATAACTGTGTGAAAATGATGCGGTGCTTTGATTTTCTAAGTACTTTTGTAACAAATAGCTGATTTATGGCAACTTGTATCTTTGAAAATTAAGGATATTTTTTCAAGTTTCATCAGGTATTTAGAGGAGCTATAACCAACTGTGTGTTATGCAAATTATCAGCACCATCTTCTCTTTTTTTCCATCTGTAGCATGCTTCAGTAGTGCTTCTTGGGTATATGTGGGTGAAGGATAATTTGACTGCCCTCTAACACTCCAGTGTCTGATATTGCACAATCAGGGAATCTAGTGTCACATTAAGGCAATTCTTATAATATAATCAAAGTTCTGATGTTGTACTGTCCTTTAGATGAAACAAACTAATGAAATGTATTGACCCTCCTTGCACACTTCTGAAGCAAAGTGACTAAGCGGTATTGAAGCTACATGAAATACATTGACATTGATTGTGAAGTCTGCGTTCCCAGAGTCACTTTGGTAGCTGATTAAAGTGTCACATTGACAATATAGCCCCTTTTGAACAGGAAATTAATACCAGCCTGGTGGCAAGGAACGTTCTTCCAGACTGTAGCTTGCACTATCACCAGTCCTCAGAAATGAATCAGAGGCTCAGCTATTCCAGTGTGACATACTGCTTTCCCTGATTATAACAAATATATTGAAATTGCAACCACCACGAGAGAAAAAAAAAAGGAAAGAAAAAAGCTGGTGACATTTTATGTTTATTCTCATGATTCAATATGCTTATTACTGATAGGAGTTTGAACAAAGACTTAACATGAACTATGTGTTTTCAGTCAGTTAAAGCTCCATTGAAAGTACGAGTCACATTAACTATGTCTTTCTAATCCATCTATCATCTGTTTGAATACATAAAAGCCTTTGTTTTACTATGTGGCTGATGTATGCACAAGTTGGGGGAATTTCTATAGATTGGGATATACAGGCATAGGGAAAAAAAGTGTGTGTTTGACAGACCAAGGGAGAGAAAATTATGTATTCAATGCATCATGCAGTGCTAAAAAAGAAGGAATGAAGCAGGTGGAGCAGCAGTAGAAGCTTAAAGACGGGATCATCTCTGATACATCAGGGCCCGTTTCTCCATCCCAGGAGCATCCTTTATAAACAGCCTGATGTACAAGAAATTGAAGGAAGGGAAAAGGAGCTGTGGCATGGGAAACAAATATTTATTCATTACTAAGTAAGAATCTAAAAGAGAAAATTATGCAGATGTAGAAAACAGACGGCAGTTCTATCCTGGAAAGATCAAATTCTAGGCCTGTCACCATCTCGCAGCACAGTTCATCCCTTTTCAAATGAAAGGAAGATGCATTTTTGAGCACTGTATTATCCAGCCATTGTTTTACTCCTTGAAATGAACTTTGCAGTGTGGTTTTAGTGAACAGAGCTGTGCTGGTTTATACCAGCTGAGACTGACTCAACAGGGCGTCATGTCCCCTTACACCTATTCCCAATTCTCAGCTGCCTCAAACAGCTGCCTCTCCTTCAGTCTCTACAATCTTCCAAAGCTCTCTACCTTATAAAACTCTCACTCTGAGCGCAGCAGGTCACAGTTTCCTCTTCTAGGTCTTAGACTGGACACTTGATTCACATCATGTGAACCAGCTGCAAGCCAGATTTCCTTCACATCTCTGTGCACAGTTATGGAGGGGAGTGTGAAATGGGAATGAACAGCTCTCCTGTAAGATATGGAAGTGTGATGCTGGTGAATAGACCAGCCAAAGAAAACTCAGCAAGGGCGGAGGAGTTAGGAGAGAAAAAGAGGTAGTAAAAATTCTTGTCTTGCAGTACAGCAGGGAAGTTTGTTTGGTTCATTAACTTGTGAAAAGGTTTGAGGATTTTTCTAGAAGGCATCACAGATGTGCAAAGCAACAGTGTGGCCATTAATAATAGCTTTATTGCAAGTTAGCTGTACAGATAGTTCCTGTGTATTTCTTTACACATCCAGAGTCCAGCCCTTGTCTCAGTGTGCACACATCTGCTCTGAGCTAGGGCTAACCAGACAGCACCCCATGGAAAGATATCTGTCAGAAAATGCCCAGCTGGGCTAAAATGTAGTGTTTTATGGGGATGGTCTGACCACAGAAGCTAAGCAGATCTCTGCTGGAACCAGTCACCCACTGAGGAATCAAAATCCAGGTGCCCTGCTAGCCCCTGTGACAGGCTTTCAAAGGCAGAGGACTGAAAATCTTGGTCTCCCCAATTCCGAAGCACAAGCTCCCCCAGTGTCCCTGACTTCTCTGACGTCAGCCTGTCCCCATGGGTCCTCTGGATACATGAGCATCCAGCTGCTTCTCAGCCTGCTCTGAAGGCTTATTCAGCTGGGACACTGGCAGCGCTGGCCTTCCCCAGTGCCAGGGTGCCTTGCTAAGCAGGATCACTTAGGGACTTTGATTCCTCCTTTGAGAGCAATCTGCTGCTTGGGTCACCTGAGAGCTGACACCTGAAGGACCCATAACCCCTGAGCCATTCATTCCCAGGACCATCCCTGGCGTAGCATCCCACCACCAGAAAGCAGAGCCATCCATCCAGCCTGCCTTCAGTCTGGGCGATTTGTTGGAGGGATCGAGAGGGTGGGAAGTCCCTTTCTGACTCGCCTCTTCTGGAGTCTGTGGCTCCTTGTTCAGGAACATTGTTGTTACTTTCAGCGCTGCTCCTGCTGTTGATCTTGGCCTTTGCTTCTGTGATTTCTCTTCCCCGCTGCACTACTTAGGTGAACAATAAGTTCCATTTCCAGCAGTGGTCGGCCTCCTCTCTTACCCCTTGCCTGCAGGAATTTCTTTTGTTTGGTTTGATATTTTTAGTCACGCTGTGTTGTAATAATAAGAACAAGACCATGGGTATGCTAGATTCCAGCCTTCCTTCAGTTGCCATGGCTTGCCTTCGTGCGTTGTTATTGCTTTGGATGAGCTACTGCTGCTGCTGCGGCCCTACTCCTTGATTTCTGCTTCTTTAATACTGTTCCCTGCCTTACTACAAAGTGAACAGCGGTGCTTGTTCTCTCTGTCTGACATCTTGAATCCACCCACGAACCCATTATTTTCTGTAACGGCCAAAACCGATGTAGGAGGGGGAGGGGGGAAGAAATGAAATAAAATAATAATAAAAAAAAAACGGATAAAATCCTGTGTACTTTGAGACTATTCTCTGCGCTGTAGAAAGTGCTTGTGCACCCAGTTGGACATGTAGATCGGGATGTGACCCTATGATTTGTGTTTACATTACACCCAGGACATGGCATGCTGAGAACAGGGACACCAAGGGGCCCTGGAGGTCAGACTGAGTTGAAATCTCTGGTCTATAAGCAATTCTTTCCTGTTGTTGTCTTAAAAGTTGAAAGAAGATGTGCTGGTGAGACCAAATCACAGATATGTTCATGAGAGTCATGTAGGTGTAGAGAAAAATACACCAAGAACAGAGGGAAAAATAAACCAACAACATCCCACTCTGCTTGTCACCCTACAGCCACTGAAGCCCTTAAAGGGACACAGATGTGGCAGAGCCAGGGATTGAGACAAGCTTTGCCAGCAGCTTTGGTGAAGCTCTGGTGTTTGATGGGAGTTTCAAGCCATTCTGAGTCCTCAACACTTTTGTCACCGCTCCTTTCCTGCTATTAGTAGAACTCCTTTATTAATTTTTGTAACATACCCTTTGGTTCCTAGTTCTTTCCTCCTTCTCTACGCTTTCCATCCTTGCCTCAGTCTGGTAGGAGGGAATGAGGAACAAAAATTTGAGCACTCCACATCTAAGAAAGTTCCTCCAAAGTCCTACTTTTCAAGATGTTCTGTGATTTTAAGTAACAAAATTAAAAGGTCACCAGGTTCCTAGCCCAAAAGTGGGGAAGCTGCAGTGTACTTTGTCTTCCTAAATTCTAGGTTGAAAATGGTTAATTTTATCACGTGAGTGATAACCTTTTAAAATATATTTTCTGAGCTAATGAAACCCCTTGATACTTCAGTAGAAGGGAACAAGTAAACAAAACTTGTCTGGCCTGCTGCTGTGATCCCTTTCATAGGACTTACTGTGTGCAACCTGGATCACGTCCTCCTGCCCTTCTCCACAAGCTGGTCTTTCATATGTTATTTTAAAAGCAGAGAATTGGATACTCTCTTATTTTGGAAATAAGTAAAACAATCCATATGTATATACATGTATAAATTAACTATATATCTATCTCTTTATATGTGTGTGTATACATATATATACACATATATATAAAATAATGAACTGCCATCTGATTTTTCCAGCTGTGGTTTGTTGTTCACCTGACGGTACAAAGCCCTTCCCTTTATATGTAGGTGCAGGCTCCTGTAAGTCTTCTGGCTCTGTTTTTATGACGGTTAGCACAAAAGGGTAGCCATTTCATCTATGTAATTCTTCACCTTTTGCACTAAGGGAGCTTTCTTGGAGAAGACTATAACATTTTACTGATTGCTCTTGTAAGCAATCCAAAAATCAAGGAATCTTATGTAGTTTTCTTTAATGCAGTCTGGATGATGAATTTACATCTATATATCAGAACCACTGTCTTCTGCCCTACATTAGTAATGTCAGAAAATTGCCACTATATAATTCATCAAAGTATTTCTATAGACTCCCCCTTTATTATCTCTTCTCTTGCAAACGGTATAATTTGCCTCCATTCTATGTCAATGAGGGGAACTTTAATCTTGGGTATTGCTGTATAAGGTGCTGTACACGTTAAAAGAATGGCAAGGTAAGGAGGGGATGGGCCTGGCTAAAAATATAGATTAGAAACTATATTTATTAGCATCTGCAAACATGGCAACAAAATTTCTTTTAAAAGCAGCTTGAAAATTTTGCTTAAAGCAGTTGTATAATGAAAGTCTTTTTTAAGACCGTTTTAATCAAAATTATTTCCTAGAGTTTCTGTTACACTAAAGAGTACATGCTGAATACTAAGTTGTTCTGCTTTAGAAATGTGCGGAGCCGTAAAGTGAATTTAACTGTGAGAAAGTCTCAGTATCTCAGAGTCATATTGTACCTCTCACCCTAGAATATCCTAAAGTACTTTTCACACGTAAAAAACTGGTATGTAATTGCACCTGCTTCAGATACGAAATGCAGCAGTTGTTTAATGGTGTGCAGAAACCCTAGACAAGGGTACAGGGCCAGAAATTGAAGAATACAATATCCAGCTGAAAATCCAGGTGGGATTTAGGATGGTAGGATGTAATTGCTTCAATTAGAATTTTGTGAGAATAATATATTTAATAGGTGCAATTCCTGGCCCTGTTGGAGTCAATGAGACCATTGCTGTTGATTACAAATGAGGTTGGAATTCCTCTCATATCTCTACCTTTATGAAAAGTTTAATGAAATACCGTAGTCAGAATCGTTTGCAGGATCTTGGTTTTTTTCATCTCCTCCAGAAGAATTGGCTTGATCCTCAGTCCAGCATTATAGCTATGAAATCTTGTTAAGCACCTGTTTTACACCCATAAAAGTGAGAGGAGAATTGGATCCAGCATCTCCTGTGGCCTTTCCCACCAGTGTGGGATATTGGTTCATTCCAGCTCAGATAGAAATGTCAGCTGCGGAATCAGCCTGACGCACACAGCTGTTCCATGGAGGTTTCCAGTAAAAAAGTAATTTCCCATACAAGTACCCAGGCTGGTAGCTCCTATGCTGTGCTGATCCTGTCAGATCTCGCGTGGCAAGGTTTTATGACTGTAGGCCATGTTTTAAAATATCAAATGTTTCTTTTCGGTTACTGTAGAATGTTAATAGGCAACGGGGAGGAAAGGACTGTGATTGCGCAGGCACACAAGAAATATAAGCTGTGAAGCTTAATATATTTCTGTGGTGAATAAGAAAAATATTTTATTCTGTGCGTTCATCTCTCCATTCTCTTTCCCTCCCTTCTTCTTTCCCCTCAGTTCTTCTTTTGGCATCAGAAGGGTTTAATGCTAATCTTAATGAAAATCTCCTATTGATTTGCTTTAGATTTGCTGTGTTACACGAACACCAGTCTCTGTGCTATTCACTTCCTTTTGGGTATGCATCCTAAAGTGCAAAAAAAAAAAGACAAGAAAGGTGCAAAAGTATAAGGCCAGGGCTCCCACTTCACCAAAAACATATATACAGGGGTGTGCTCCCACTGCCTCACAGCTGGACTTTGCCACGGAGTTACCCTAAACATATGTGGTTTCTGAGCCAAACCCTCTGAACCTGAGCTGCCCATCCATCCCAGAGTGCAGACAGAGCGAGTCTGTGGGTGTCTATGCCTGTCACAGTAGAAATGTCCTGAAGGTTCCTCAGCACAGCTGGGATGGTGCAGTGGAGCCTTAAGGTTTCCTGAATAAGTAGCTGTGGATGCCCTCAGTCTGGGGGATTTGCTTGCCCAAAATCAATTGGGCATAGTGGCTCAGTGTCACCTCCAGAGATCTTGCTGTGCAGAAGTATCTATGAGGGGAGCAGGTGTTTGTGAAGTACATTTTTCTTACATGATGTGTGCGCTGGGGATGGGATTTCTGTGGAAAAAAAAAAAAAAAACCAAACAAAAAAACCCCTAAAAATTTCTGTGAGGAGGCTCCAGTCAGACAAAGCCACAATTTTTTTTTGTGTCACGCTCTCCCACCGCGACACTGCAGCGGAGTGAGATTCCACCAGAAAAACCACTGGTGACTTTAGGGGCATGATGTACAAATGCTCCAAACAAATACCCCATGCAGATACTCTGGGGAGGGCTTCATACCCTCATCCTACATGCGCAGAGCTGGACGCTTTCAGCATTTTCACTGAAAGAGGAAACCAAAGTGAGCAGAAGCCATTAGTCATGGAGAGGTCAGCAGCTCTCCCCAGTTCCAACTGGATGCCGCGTGCTCGGGTCTCACCTCTGTGACACTGGCCAACCCCTGTGCCTGAGCGCAGCTCCAGAGCCCTGGCACAGCATGAGGGAAAAGACGTTTTCTTTCTTCCCCTCTAAGATAAACATAAAATTTTTAAAAGTGATTTACTTGAAAGCTGCTACCTATTTTTTTCTCATTTCATGCCCCAGCTTGCTTCTAGGTTGTTGCTGTGATTTTTCTTTTTTTTTTTTTTTTCTCTTTCTTTTTTTAAAACGTAACACACGGACTCTTTCAAAAACACCAAGTATTTGAGATAAAACTGCTCTCAGCCTACGGCATAAAATGTAGGGCTACATGAAAGTAAAAAAGGATGAGAGCTTTTCAATCAATTTGATGAAAAATTTAAGTTAATTAAAAGAATGCTCAATTTTTCCCTAGAAGGCGACACTGATCTTTATTATTAATGCATACCAGTGTTTCATAACTGTGCATAATAATGGCCTGTAACATCAGGCACAGCTTCATCCCCAGCTTAATTTGTTACAAAATCTTTTTTGGTATTCTTAAAGCATGCCCTTTGCCACTGTATCCCTGATGCTCTTGGGCTAATTCCCAGCTCCTAAAGGATGTCTTATTTTATGCTCACACCTGAGAATTAATTTATCAGATTGTTTTTTCAGTTTAAAGCTTTTTAAAAAATAATAAAAAAATAATTAAAAAGCATGTAGAGACCCTTGAACTGCTTGGCTTTTGTGTTACTTTTTAGTATCTGTGTTTGATTAGTGGAAATAGCAGTACAGGAGCAAATATTCTTATGGGCTGGAGATATGGTGTAGGAAAAAAGGAAGAGAAACTGATCTTTGGGTGATAGACACCTAATTTTTTGTTTTCTTCCACGTACCTAAGTGAAGGGAGTATGCTTTTGCCAGGAAGAGGGAAGACAGATGTATTGAAGCAGTATCTTAGAAAAAATATAGCTAAGTGTGCCTCCATTGCTGCTGTTTTTCACAGTCAGCTTGTTGACTCCAGTTGGTAAAGGTTTGTATTTTAGAGTTGACAACTAAGGTCCAGTTCCTGCTCTCCGCTGATACCTCTGCTTACAAGGAATAAAAACCCTCTCACTCTGCCTAAACTTCACCCCTGTTTTCATCAAACCTTAAAGACTTCCCTGAAGGACTTAACTAAGGAGCCACCTGGGCAGCCTAACGCTCTCCAGATTAGTTGAGGTAGGTGGTTTTGCGGAGTGCAGCCCGGATTTTCCATGAGCTGAATAGCCTTCATGTTTAGGGAGTTTAAGGTGATGAAACTTCCCAGTGAGGGACCTTATTTAATTCCCTACAATAGGAGGAATAAAATTATGCCAAGCTATAAATCTGGACTGATCTAGGCATGACGTGCTAGTAACCCTCTGTGCTAGGGGGTTACAGATGAGAGGTAGATTTAGCAGGCAGGTAGAAGCAGATTCACAGTCTACAACTGTTCCTGGACATCCAGCTCATCAGATAATAGGGAAGAACTGACATCACCTTGAAAGCCCATAATTATCATGGCTTCATCTGTCTCCACGGATGTGTGGGGTTATTTTGGTCGGGGAAGCCACTACCTTGTCCTGCTACACTTCCAGCATGCTGGCTGCAGGCATTGACAAGTGATAATGGCCAGGTAAATGATCAGTGGTGACTTGTGAACCCCTGTCTAATTTGTCTGTCTATATCTCTTAGAAGAGCAACCATCATCTCTGCACCTATTAGCCAGGTTGAAATCTTAGCAAGTTATGTAGTCTTGCTCTTCCACTCCCCCTTTCCCTCGTCTCTTCTAAATGCTTTTATACACTTTTACTGCTGCCTGATAGAAATTATACTGTAAGTCCTTGAAAACAGGCACTGTCTTGTAGTTTTAGGTCTGATCATAGCGTAATGAGGGCTGTGTTCTAGCCAGGGTTTTGGGGAGCTAACATAACACATCCATTCCTTCTTCTACATCATGGCTGCAGAAGCACTTGATGGGCCCTGAGACTGGTAGTCCCCATGCTGTCCCAGGAGTGCTCGCAGGGGACAGTCTGGTCCCCAACCCAGGCAGTTTACAGGTTAAGTGAACACCAGGCACAAAAGATGTCATCCCTAATAAACAGGGATATGAAAAGGAAATCCTATGGATGAAAAAAGGGAGGAATTTTTAAAACTTCGGGTTTTAAAGAACCAAACTGAATTCTGTTTTCTTTCTTTTTTCCTGTATATTTCTTTTACTTCTAACATAGAAATGGTAATAAATATAGGGGAGGGTAAACAGAGTATTTCTTTCCCCCTTTAATAAATATGAAACAGATGTGCAGGCCCTCGACAAGGAAGAGGACCAAAGGCAGGAGAGTGGGAATAAAAGTAAATTCTAGGTTACATAACATTTATCAAGCTGATGGAAGAAGCCAAACTGGGAGTTGAAAGCAAGATTTAATGACAAGAAATGGTGATAAAAATGTTCATTGCAGTTGAGTTTTATGGTAAGGCTTGTAATCAAGAGTCCCTTGGCCAACAGTCTGGTTGTGACTGGCTGCACATCAATGTACCCAGGGCCCTGCCACAGCCTTTCCCTGCTGTTTCAGCAGGACTCAGGAGCTCTGCTGGAGCCACGGCAGAAGGGGGATGAATTTGTACCCTTTGCAGTGGGTTGTCTCATGCTTCTCCCCGAAGAGGATAGCAACATTCTGTGCAGTGGGGATTAGTAGGACAGGCTTGTGTACAGAGCTAGTTGAAATACCCTTGCAACTTCAAAGTTGGAAACATTCCACTTTAGAAAAACAAAAACAAAAAACACCAAAAAGAGCTTTCTGTTCCAGGGGAGACTTCCTGGTTCACCCAAAGGCTCAAGTTTAATAGCCTTCTCCATCCCTAATGGCAGTTCTGACCCCGAGTGAATAGTTATTCTGGGGTAGGCTTCCTCAATCTGTTCTGTTGGACCTTTCTACTTTGCATAAATAATTGAGCATTCATTAGAGCAGGGTCTTGAGTCTGGGTTTCCCACAGCTGAGGTGAGTGCCCTGACCACCATACTATTGATTTTCCTATCCCAACTGGTCAATATTTCATTGATCTCATTGGCGGTAATTGGTATAGGGGCTGCCCACGGGATGCCCGGTAAGAACAGGAGACATCTGTAACCCCTACGAAAACAATACTGTGTATTATCCAGTCACAGCAGCAAACACTGCTCTGTAAGAGATGTATGTGTCTGGTATAGCTTCAGATACCTAATCCTGCATATGATCAAACAAGCTCTCTAACTGTTCTAGCGGAAATGGCATTGTCATTCGATGTGATAAGCAATAATTGTATATCTTCAGTACAGACAACATTTCTGCCTAATCATGAAAAGCACAGTTGAGCTACAGTCTGAACTGACTCAATTTATGTAACAAGATTCTGCTGTGTTTGCCCAAATTGGCATAGTTCCTCTCCAAGGGACTGAAAAATGACGGCAAATCCAGCATGAAGCCTGTTGTTATAGGAAGTGTAGGGAGTAGCACAAGTTTATTGTCAACCTTCAAGTGTGCCTTTAGGTGGTCACCACATCCTGAGATGCTGCTGATAGAACTGGATGACATATTTCTGAAGGCCTGCCAAAAGATTCAAACAGACAGTACCAAAGACTCTTATTCTGCTTTTCTTAGCAGTTTACTATTTCCCTTCAGAATGAATATGCAATTATGCTGCTGTGAAGAAACCCACAGTGTAATGAGGAACACTGAAAAAGATTAGCCAAGGCAGATAATGTCTTGTAAAGACTATCTCTTTGGCATCTTTGATACCAATTATACCGTGACATCTCAAAAGGAAGTCACCTGTCTTAGCTGAGGCAAGTTATCCAAGAAAATCTAACAAGTATCTTTTTTTTTTTCTTATTGTGCAATGAGCATACACAATGACATAATAATCATTTCCCTGGTATAGCAGGAAAAAAATTAAGTAAAATTAGCTTCTCAACATGAAACCATTATGAGCTGTAATTTATTTCCGAAAGTGGAAAGTGTTAGGGAGAAAAGGAAAAAAAAACCCTTTGCTGATAATTTGTTATGTTCTGGACCCAGTAAATGACCTTATACATATGGACTTAAGTATACTCAGCGGGTACAATATATCTAAAATGACATAGAGGATTGAGCCTAATTGATATCATTAGAGCCCTGGTCCTTTTACACTTGGCCTTTGAGATGTTGGTGTTACCAAGAAAGCTGCTTTTGATTTATTTTGCTTTTCTTCTTCATCCTTTTGCTCTCTCTCTCTTTCTCTCTCTCATTCACCCCCCTCCTTCTCTCAAGTTCTGCTCAAAGGCCAGACCAGGGAAGGTTGGGAACTCATGATCTGATCCAAGGGCTGCAATACTACAGCTTGCAAATTCGTTTCTAAAGTGATAACTTCTAACAAGAGGCACTTGGTATGTTTGACCAGTGTGCTTCTTAGGAAAAAAGGAGAGAAAAAAAAAAAAGGAAAAAGAGTGCAATAAAATACCAGCAACATTTATTCTAGGTGACTCTCTTATAGACTTAACACGTTCTTTATCTTTAAAGGGGATATTCTTTTCCAACCTGGAGCAGAAACCTCAGAGCTCCCAGATGAACTCATAAAGTAGCCCGTGCATCGGGTTTCAGACAAAATATTCTCTCCTGCTTTAATGAATCTTTGTCCCTTGCAAATAACTTGAACTATGTAGTTCTACAGAACAAAGGCAAAACTAGCCATCCTAGTTTGATGCTAAGCTATATCTTACCCCCAGCTGAAAATATCTAGTTCAAAATTGGCTTTGTTAATTATGCTCACAGGTTTGATGTGGATTTAAAATTTCTCTGTCTGCCAAAAAAGCCCAAAGATCAGGAATACAGTAAAGTCTCAGCATTACCCAAAGAAGTATAGTGTACTCGGTATGGTATAGATTGGTGTGGCTTATAAATTTTTTATTGTATTTATTTTTAACCAATTAATTATATTTAAAACGCAGTCATACACTCTTCCCTTAAAGATTCTACAGTAAATATGATATGATTAGTTCAAGCTTTCATTGGTGTTTTACAGATACTCTTTCTTACACAAACCCTGAAAGTTGTCCCTGACTTTGTACAGAATCTTCTTTGCATATGTATAGATATTAAATCTATGCATCTAGCATTTGTCAGGAATGTTTATGTACAGCAAATAGTCACATAGCACAGGAGAAAAAAAGTCATATATAGTCTTGTACCTAGAAAGATGTGAAGTCTCAGAACTTTCAAACTTGGGAGATATTCTTCATTGATTGACTTGCACATCTCTACCAAATTCTGTGGAGGGTGTTTGACCCCTAAAGTACAGTGAATACAAGAGCTGCAATTCCAGTAATGGTGGGCTACTAATTGTATTAGTAGTTCTAGAAAGGAGTGGTTCTGTGCAAAAATAATTATTTCAATTAGTCTTCTTCTCTATTTGTTCCCTTGCAGAGTATCTATGTTTTGGTATGGTCCAGGCAAAATTGCCTGTTTAGCTGTAGCATATTTTTTTCCTATACTGCAGGTTCAGCTGAGACTCAGGTAAAACACACCATCAGATATTCATTGAAAAGGAATGAGATTTTAACATTTGAATGAACCTTTATTGAACAAGAGGAGAAAGAAAACACATACTGGAATTGGTAAAAATAAACCTATCTACTTAGAAGCCACTTTTACCTGCATTTTAACTAACTTAGCATGGGCCTGATTTGGTGATCTCTGAAGTCCGTGGATCCTGAGTTAGACTGTTGCTTCAACTGAAAAGAGAAAGGCACAAGTTCCAGACTGCTCAAGGACAGCAGTTTCCGTTCTTTGCTGATTGGGCTGGAAATCACAATCAAAGAAAACTTGTGTGTTTTGTGATCTCATTATGGTGAGTAACTGGCTCTCCTTGAGAAGCGGTTGCCGCAGGGTAATAGGGATTGGTATTCAAGTGACCTTGCATCCTTGAGCCAGCATCCCCAGTTGCAGATGATAATCAGAGCCGTAGAAGCCTGTAATGCAATTGTTCCACCAAGTCCAGCAGGTATTAGTGCAAGCACTGGAGCTGGAACGACTGTATAATGGTCTAACCATGGGTTCAGAGGAGGGGAGACTTATTAGAAAGGGGGGGGGGAAGAAAGAGAATGAAAAGATTTTAGTTTAAAACATGCAATAAAAAATAAACCCCTACCCTACATTCTTTATTCATCTGCTAATTGAAAATGGGAGACTTGTGAACCCAAAGAGCTTATGAGCATTATATCCATTGCCTGCTCAGTGCTGTCCTCAGACAGGCAGAATGCTATGGCACACACTGAGAGAATGGAGAGCAAAAGGGCAGAACAATTAAAAGGAAAAATGCAAAGTACAGTTCTTGAAATGTCATGCACGTTAGCGGCACAAAATGCCACTTGGGCTCCTCATCATATTTCCTGCATCTTTCTTTTCCTTTCTCCTTCATTTTTATATTTTTGTCTTTTCTTAATTTTTCAATCTGTGCATGTTGGAAGGCAACGATAGAAGCGGGGCACTTGCAATTGTTGTAAGCACGTCTTCCCCACCTCCATTCTTTTGTTGCATTTACCCCGCTATCATCTCACTTCCCAAACGTCGGCCTCCCCTTCCCCCCAGCACCACCACCCCCATGATGTCTAACTCAGTAAAATCACCCTGCACCATTAACAGCCATTACCAGCCAGTGCGTTTTTACGGTCAGGGAGCATTCTTGCTTAGGCCTCCCTCTGGGCTCAGATCACATAACTATAAATTTACCCTTGAGCCTCTCATTCCTTCCTGGTTTGCTACATCCTTGGGCCTTCCTTCCTCCTGCACTTTCCCCCTGCTCTTCTCTTGTTGGCATATGCACCTTGACCCAAACAACCTCGTGCATATGCAAGATACAAAAAGTTCACCAGCTGTGATCAACAGTAAATAAATCTTGATGCCAGTATTATGTTACAGCAATTTTATCCTCTCTCTTCCCTTCCCCACCCCTTCATCGATGGGAAAAGAATATGAACTTGACATTTGCTCACTGAAAGCAGATGGATGACGTAGGTCAGCATTAGGTGTAACCCTAGCACTGTTTCTTTGGGTTTCCTGAAGGATGGAGCTAAAAGAATTCTCCTGGTGGGTCAAAGGCCACATTAGTCATTTGCTTAAAGAAGAACTGTGCAGAATTAATCAAAATGAAACACAGGTTTTCATGTCTCTCTCTTATTCAGAATCTCTTGGTCCTTTTTTCCATTCCTCTTAGAGGAAGCAATATATTTTATCCTTTTACACCTTGTCCTGCAGAGGTTTTGTTCGGAGTGGTGTCACAGGCCTTCCCCTTCTGTGTAGAAAACCATTTTAATCAGGATAAAGCCTCCATGTGATACTTGTAAAGGTCATCTGTAGCTGGTGTGTTAGTACCAGTGCAACCATAAAAAAAAAAAGACTCAACCCTTCATGAAGAAGTTTTGAGTTGAAAAGAATGATTCTATTCACTGCATTTTGCCAACTTAAAAGGAAAGTTAAAAGAGCAGCTCTAACACTCAGAAGCAAAAAACTTTACATATTTTGTTTCACTGTAACCTGAGGAGAGCAAACTATTCAGGGAAAAAGTCTTTCATTCTCGTTTCAAGAGCTATACCCCGAAACTGATTAAGAGCCTGACCTTACCATAAAACAGGTCACAGTAATATTTTTAGGGGTTCCTTTTTTTTTTTCTTTTTTTTTTTTTTTTCCCAGGTTGTTATCTTGGTCAGGGAGGTACCAGGGTATTTATGGTTTACAGTTTAAATCATCTCACAAAGGAAAAAGTTTCTTTGGATTGAAAGCTTTCGGCAGCCAACTTTCACCTGCCACGTGAACTGTTCCCACTATGTGACACAGCTTGCCTATAAAAGCTTAAAATAGTACATCAGGATTTTGGTTTCTCTTGATATTTTTTTCCCCCTCTTCTTTTCTTCTGTTTTTCAAATGCTAGAACTTCCTATTCGTGATTCCTCAAAACACGTTAATAATTTAGTGGGGATTTGTGAGACTGGCGTACAGAAAAGGACAAAACGTCATTAGTCCACAAGAACATCCATGTCCCTTCTCTGCTTCACCAGCCGTGCCCAGCAGTCTGAAATACGCTTCTTCCCCCAGCATTGTGCCAAAACCATCACAGGCATTCTAGAACCTGGCTTCTCCTTGTTAACTCATCTGTAACCCAGTTGAATTTCTACTGTCCTGAAAAATAATCCAGTTTATTCAAATGCTTTTATAAAGCAAACAGCAAAACCACCCACTGTCAGTTGCTCACACATTGGCATATGCACGCACAGACACCTTCAGCAGCCCATATAGCACTGACAGTATGCACAGCTGTTATATTTTACGCTATTTGATGCTCAATAATTAGCGCCTGTTAAAGAAAAAAAGAGAGATGCCACACTACCTTGCAACAAATAGCAGGAATCAGTATGTCCAATTTATCAAGACCTACTGCTGAAAGGAAGATTCCTGTTATAATTTCATATGATGTTGCTGTCACTATTACACTTGTCAGCACTATGAGATCAACAAAAGACTTGTAGTATATCTAACAGGGAATGACTCTTCTCCAGATTCACTGAAGGGAGAGAAGAAAACCACACAGATGCTTGGTATTGTCTTAATTTAATTGGGTGGTTTTTGGTTTTTTTTTCTGTTGTTGGAATTTTTCTTGATTCTTTTTGGTAAAAGAAACGAATTGAGGACTGAACTCTCCAATCACTTTCTAACCTGCAAAATTTTTGTGAAAAGAAAACCACTTAAAATTCAGGAACACAGTGTATTCAGTTGTGACCTTAGTGATGTCGGAAGAGCAACCAGACTGGCTGCAACCAGGTGATGTAAACTGGTTGGTAACTCGCCTGTGATTAAGAAGTTTCCATCAACAGAACCAAGGATGTTGCATAGAAGCCATCCATGTTAACCTCCTGCTAGGCTTCAAGATCACCCAAGAGTAGGTGTTAGAGGCATCTCCAATCTTTTCCAGTATGTTTTAATTGTCTGCAGCTCACTGATGAGAACATGTCAGGCAAAGCATGCTGGGGGGTAGCTGTGACTACCAGGGATCCTCAGCCAGGCTGTAAGAATGCAGAGACATTAGGGTGTCCCCAGCACGAACTGGTGGTTCCTCAGCATCAGAAAGACCTGCATGAGGCAAGGTAAACTACATGTAAGACAGTTTTTCACCAACAGATCCATGTGAAGCTTCTAGAACACAGGAAAAGATCCAATCTGTGGTACATCTAGGCACCAATAAATAAATACGCACACACTGGATTATGAAAACCAGAAAAGAGATCCTGACCATGTGTCTGTTAAGAATGTAATCTGCAGGCAGGCGAGATTTTATGTGTGTGCATTCCTTGCAGATAAATGAGACTCTCATGTGCGTGAATTCTGTTGGATGAGTTTGACTGATGGAAAACAGACATGTCTTTATTTACATGCACTATCTTCATTTAAGCCCCAGTATCAATTAAATGTATTCAAGACTCTCTAGCAGCAAAATCTTTCTCGATATCCGTAGTAGTGCCTTCCTGGGCTTCTCTTGTTGCTTTGATTCCCTTGTTTTATTTCTTACCCTAGCCTGTTTTGTACATGAATGTGTAGAGGCACTATAGGTTACTGCAGGAATAATTTTTCAATGGCAATCTAAGTGCTCTGGTTCCACAACTTTTACTTCCACTGCAGCAGTACTGTTCAGCTTGATATTTCCAAATTGCTTTAAGTCTCATTGCCAATTGTAAACTTTGAAAAATTATGAGATTGGCTTAGAAATCATGAGTCTTTTTTTAAAGCAATTAGTTTCATAAGTTCTGGCACAAAAGAAACACTTAGTTCCTTATGATTTGTTTTTCATAATTGACTGCCAGTTTCAACAGATTTTCCTGTAGTTGCAGTTTCTTTGGTTGATGCTCTTGTGCCTAATACTGTGTGTCCTGTGCTTGTGCTTTTCCCTTAGGCCACTGGTAGAAAGAACATAGAGAGTCACTTCTACACAGCCACCTGTTTTCGCAAGGCTTATTTGAACATCATTATTTTTATCAAGAATGTCCTTCTCTTTCCCCAGCATAAACACCTTCTGATCACAGACATTTTCTCTTCAGAAAGTAGGTTATGAAAATTAGCAGATGTCATAGTCATCGTGGTTTTGTCCTGTGGATTCTGAATCTTGCATTTAAACTTGATTGATGTTTTCAGATCTGATGTTTTCAGTTACCTTTGTAGCTGTGAGGACTAGAAAAGTGCATCTTGGTCTTTCAAAATCAGCCTGAAAATCCTGTGATTCTCTGACTTGAGGATGCGAGGAAGACTTCAAGAAAATCACTAATAGAGTGATAACATTTGTAAGCCTGCAATTCTGAGCTCTGTGTAGGCATGTGATTCAATATCCGAAATCGATGTGATTCCCTGGTACTGCCAGTTAAATCAATGATGTTTTGTTGTCAGGAGACAGCCCCCTCTTTCCATGTGTGTAATCTGTCTCCCAATATGTGGACCACTGCGAGTTATTTGTATGCACTTGAGTAGTACTGTATCTTCCCCTTACATAGGAATAGTTTTATCCTTATGTTTAGGAGGCAGAGAAGGGTACCAGTCACTGCCTGGATTTCTGAACTGCCTTTTTAGTAGACTTACTCATGTCTAGTGGCTAACTAAGGTTTTATATTTGTGGGCTATGTTTCATGTACATTTTGTGGTGGCAGCAGCTATCACTTTCCTCAAGCAAATGTTACAGATGGCACTTTTTATGTTTGGAGTGGAGTAAGAGATGTAGTCACCCCCTTGGCTAGCACATAGTGTTCCCTTGAAGCCGTGGAGAGCAAGGCAGTATGAATGGAGAGAAGCATGTTGTCTTCTTGTTGTTTGTCTCACAAAGAAGCAGTGCTTCCTCTCGGCTTGCACCGCATGGGTCATGGTTTGGTTCATTTCGTATTTAACATGTGAGTATCATACCTAAATTGACCTTGGATATACGCAGCTCTGAGTCAATTTCGTGAGTTATTCTGGCAAACCTTGCCTCTGGCTTTCCTAGGGACCTTTCTGTCCAGCCCTGGGGACTCTCATTTCCACTCCATACAGCATTAAGATAATACAGTACTTTTGAAATCATCTTGTTTCCTACCTGCTTAGAGATTTTATATTCACAGACTATCCTTATTATCTTGTTTACATCATTGCAAATCTCACTGCAGATTCGTGGAGCAGAACAGGTACAACTCTTGCATTCCTTTCAGGGTAAAATTTGGCCTTGAACCTGCTCAGGTAGTCTGTAAAACCCCAAGGGGAGAGCTCACCCAAAGAAAATGAACAACCTTGGAGTTTCCATTAAATTCTTCCTCCACTTACTTTAGAAAGAAGCCTACCCTCTACAGTAAGGATCATGTCACTGTGTCCCAAGTCATCATATATGTTTTTCGAACTCCACATCACAACTGAACATATATGTAAAATAACAAAATATGACTGATAATTATGTCAGAAGATGTTAGCAGTTAATGGTTAAGAATTAAATATCTAAGCAACCATCCATCACTGCGGTGATTTCAGCATTTAAGAAAAATAATTCATGAATTGTAAGCATCTAAGTACTGTTGCTGAGCATATGACTGTTCAATGACCTATTTGCAAAGCCACATTAAGAGAAATATATGAGCAGTGCACTCCTTAGGGAATGGCAATACAATAAAATGTGGATATTTGTATAAAAGCTAATCCTCCCACAGAGTTATGTCAATTAAGTACAGTTCAGGGTAATAAAGAAAATATAGTGTTATTTGGGCCATATATTACTATCCCCTGATTTAAAAAATTGCAGCGAGGTCAGTACTTTTTAGTACTTGTTACTTACTGCTAAAGTGCTCCCTGAGTTTCGCTGTCTGTGTCCATGTATGTGTGTGTCTCTTTTTCTTTTTCAGTGGCCTGTAGTGGCCTCGAAATGTGCGGAAAAAAATATGAAAAGAATAAATAATGCCACTTCTTTAAATACCAAAGTGAATTTAGTGTGTGTGATAGTGCCAGATTGACAGCCTGGAGAGCTAAAGGCCTACTGTTCCCCACCATGTGCAGCCAAGAGCTGTGCAAGCCTCTCCTGCATTGCCTTGCTGTGTTTCCACGGCTTTGACCTGGCTAGGGACAGTCTTCCCTCCTCGTAACTGAACCTTTGGCTTCTTTTCTGAGGCTACCAGCAAATTAGTTCCAGTTGTAGTGGCAATGTTTTACTGCAGAGGAGAGGAATGGTTTGGTTTTCATTTTAAGGCGGAAAATTTCCAATAGGAAATGGGTATTTTAATTTGCGTCTTGCGTTGTAGTAATGAGTTGCTTACTTTTAATAGCATAGCAGATAAAAAGCCCACAAACAAGAGGGTCTAGTTTCTCGTCATTCAAACTACACATCCTTTTTCCAGGAGTAAGCAAAGGCTGAATATGTTTCTTGTTGCTCAGGTTATCCATAGTCCTCTGATGAATGACTAGAAATACTAGTGCTAGTTGAAGCTTAATTTTCTTATTCTTTATATCTCTCTTTCCAGACCCAAGGTCCTCCTCCCAGACGTTTCCCCTCTTGGTGTTTCAGTCCCCGTGCTGCTCAGTGTCACACCTCAGACTTCCAGACAAGTCTTCATGAGCACCAGGTTGTTCAGTTGCTGCTATTGGAGAGGTGGCAAGAGACACAAGTACTTTATTTAGGGTGGATTTTGCCACAAATTTGAGATGGTCAGAAATTGTACATGAGCTTTTCGTTCTAAACATCTGGAAGTCTTTAAAAACCAAAGCAGCTCCCACCACCAACCTCAAAATCTTGAGCCGGCTGTTGGATACCTAGTCTCACGTATTGAATAGTACCTGGAGGGTGGGAAGACCTGGATTTTGAACATGGTTGTGCTGATACAATAGATATTTTACTGACATAGAGCCCCATGTCAGGAAAAGCAGAGAGGTTAATTCTGAGCACATGCTGAAAAGCTATTGAAGTCCAACAGATATTCAAATACAGATGTCGGAAATATGCTTATGGGTGTTGTTGAATGAGGGCCTTAAATGCATTAACAGTTTGCCACTTGATGTTGCTAGCCAATAATACGGTGCACTTTGGCTCTGTTAAAAATAACAATGAAAGAGTTATTCTGTATTCTTCCTGCTATAACTGAATGATGCTCTTTTGTGATTCTGCTCAACTTCGCGAGCCAGGTAACACCACATACATCTTGGAAGCCCCCCGCTGGTCTCCTGGTGTACTGAAATCAGTGAGTCTAAGAGCATTTAGGATGCGAAAGGGTATACATTGGATATTCTGAGAGATGGGAAATTTGAAAAAGAATGCTTTTGCAAACTACAACTAGACTAATCATTTTTTAGAGATTGTCTGTAGGAAGATAAATCCCGGAAAATATTTTTAAAGAGCAAGAGCACTTTTAAAAATCTGAACCTGCATGAGAGTCTGCTTTATGAAGCTGCTGATTCAGGGCTGGATCCCAGGGTCCCCATTTCCTGCAAGTCCATTTGTCTGTAGCGATGAGCATAGAAGCCAACTTCATCCCTGGAGATCTATTTCATGTATCTCTATTATAGGGGAAAAAATTCAACATGAGAGTGAAAACAGCCAAACCAAACAGAATGAAAATTAAAACTCAGTGGCTATTTGACTTAAGAGTTCCTTGCCCTTTCTGGTCTTCTGGGTCATACTTCTTTTTTAATGGGGCAGCTTTTTCAGCTCTTTATTGGCTCCTTTACTGAGTATAAGGAATCTTGTTCAACTTCACAGGCAGGTTTAGTTGTTCTCCCACCCTTCTGATAGCTGTTGATGACTTCCAGCATAGGTGGAAGTCATTTATGCCTTTGTAAAGAAGGTTGGGAAATCTGCCCTTCTGATTTTTACTGGATTTTACCCCCTTTTTATTCAGGACTAGATGGCAAAATGTTCAGTGCAAGGGTGATTTGAATTCACTTGTATGATACATCAAAAAAATGTCTAAATAAAATAGTTTTAGAAAGACATAATTAAAAAAATTACTTTCTGGAGCAACCTAGCTGTGTTGTTGCCAGAGCCTCTCTTATAATGTGAAGCCCGTGATTTCCAGCATTGTCCTAGACAGATGACAGGGACTTCCAGTTGCTTTTACAGGGCATATCCACTCATGGGGGAGAGTTTGCCAACAGCACCCAGCTAAAAGTACTTTACTTTTTTGACAGGTAAATAGCTAATGTAAAAAATAGAAAAGAGTTTGTCAAAATATAGCAGGGCAGAAGCATCACGAAGTCACTGTAGTGACTTGCTGACATTATTGCAAAAGGAACTTCCAGAGACCCTTGGCCTGATGTCATCAACAGTAATGGTCCATGTACCATGAAAGAGATAACACTGGGTAAGCATTTCTTTAAGCAAAAATGTTGTTCACACTCAGTGAATTCTGAACTATTGTAAGGGGATAAAACAAAGAAGGGGAAAACAAAAAACAACAACAACAAAAGGAACAACAGCAAGAGAGGAGGTGGAAAATATTGAGAAGAGAATGAAGGGGAAAAGCGGTTTCTGTCTGTTTTGTCCTACAGGCAGAAGTGCAAGACAAATAAGAGGTCTTCAGGTGCATTTTCTAGTTGCAGTAGATGAAGCATTTCGTAGGCCACTTTGACGGATTGTTAACGTTAGTTGGGCTGAGTGTGATTAATTTGGCTGCTCTGCCAGTGACAGGGAGGAAAAGGTTCTGCTAAAAGTGAGCAGAGGTGATTCCGCGAGGTTTGTTAGAGGCACAGAGCAAAGCACGGGTGCAGGGCTCGGAGCAGGGGAAGCACGAGGCAGAGTCATGTCAGCTTCCCAGCTGTGGTCTTCTGGATCAAAGGAAAGATGCTGCTGATTTGAAATGAAAAGTTGGGCTTTCCCTAATGTGAACTGGCACAGGGAGCGATTGATACAGGGTTGTCTTTCCCCCGCTTCAGGCGGAGGAAAAAATGGATCCGGATGTGAGCAAATAGTACAAAGAGAAGGCAGAGCTGCTAAGCTACATATTTTTATGCAATTTTCAAATGTGTGAGCTGTCAGGTTTAAAAAATAATAATAATACAGGGTCATTCCTTGGCCTGCTAACAGATGTGTCCAACATTTGGATCCTAGCGCAAGGCTTTTGCCTTAAACAAAATGAGTACATCTAATACATTGACAGTAAATCTCTCAGCACTGTTAAAATATAACTCAACTAATAAATGAGAAAGAGAAGACATCTGAGAAACTGCAAGTGTCTGCTTAAAATATATAGAGTTAATATCAGCGAATGGTGAGTGGAGTCAAAGCAATCTGAACATTCCTGCTTACCATTCAGCGCTGCGGAAACCGGACCCAAAGGCAGATTCGCATCTTGTGTTAACACAGCGCACAGCAGTAAAGCTCCATTGATTTCAGCCTAGTTATTACTGATTTCCAGCCATTTAAGGGAGAAAAACAAGAGATCTCCCTGCTCTGTGTGTTTGTGTGGCAAAGGCAGCAAAGCGTGCTCCCCTGTCCCTAGTCACTCCAGACCTAGAGACAGCATAACCTGTGATGCTTTGCTGCTGAGCGGTTGCTGCTAACACCAGCATGGAGCTTAAAGGGAGGTCACCTAATGTTTTCAGACAGAAGCAAAGCAGGGAGATGCACAATTAGCTGTGAGGTGCTGGGAATAGCTGTGTAGCGGATAAAGCTCTAGAGTCACAGTAGAAACAGACTTATTAGCATTATTCTAATGATACAAAGGATGCACACCTCGAAGCACAGAAATAAAATATATTGTAGTGGTATTGACTAATTGGTTTGTGCAGAAATGTAGCTGCAGGTTTTATGTGTGGTCTTTTTTGGCTAGCTGAGTTGGTTGAGAACTGAAAGAATTATTCTTTATTATTCTCAGCATATAATTCTATAATACAAACATCTCTAACTTGCTAGGGTTCTTTTATTCTGAAGATAACAGTGGGACATAAACATATAGAGCAATAATGCTGTGCTTAAAATTAAGAAAGCAATCTTTAAAATTACAAGGTTTTCAGCTGTGGAACTCGTTTTGCCTGCTCTTCCATGGACTTCCATTTCCCTTTGAAACTGGTCAACCTCTTTCTGCATCCTTTAGTAAGAGTTGGGCTGGGACACAGAGCACAGGATTTTGCAGATACAGGTTTTTTTCAGGACTTGAGAGGGATCCATCATGTTTACACTTCCCCATCCTCAGGAACAACCAGATGTGTTTAATTCCCATTCCTCACTGGGTTTAGCTGCAGTGACTGAAGAGATAACTTCCAACAGAGTAACCTTGAAGATAAGGGGCAGCAGACAGCTGGGGCACTAACCTTTTGCACCACCATGATTAATCCAATATGGTTATGAATCAGAGCTTTTGGTTATCAGACCTTGGGTTGTTCAGCATCTTTCTGATGTCCAGAATAACTGCTGCCCATTCATTCACCAGTGTATAGAAGCTGCAGCCTCAAACAGAGGAGTTTGAAAACAGCTGAAAAGGTGGAGAACTCAAAAGTTTCTAGTTTTCATTTTTGAGTGAAAAATCATAATGGTTGTTGAAGCAGGGATCTTAGGAATTTGCAAGACAGAATAAGGTTGTTATAGTCCTAATTGAGCAAAGCAAATAAAAGCATGCTCAGCTTTAAGCACTTGAATAATCCTGGTCCTTCTGCACAGAATCTAACAGACATAAGACTATGCTTAATGTTCAACATGTGAGAAGTTGAATTCTCAGGGCCTCGAGCATATGCTTAATTTTTTTTACTGAGTTAGGGCCATGTGAATGAAAATGACATTTGTAGTTAGTGTCTAAGCTAAATCAAGCCACATGCCTTGGGGTACAAAATAGCTATCAGATGGAGACAGTAATACAGTGTTCTCACTATAGAATAGTCACCAGAGAATTGCTATTCACAGGTAAGTTCGTACCAGTTAATTTGGAAATCAGGCTATTAGGTTAATTTATTTAAGAACTTATTCTTAACTGTAAGGTTTCAAAGCTCCTTGCATGGCTTCAGAGACTGAAGAATTTACCAAATAACGGGCAATAATTTCTTCAGTTTATTTTTCTTATTTTTTCCTGTTCCCCAGTTCTCCAAGAACAGATCACAACTTTTGCCAGTCTAATGATTACTTAAATTTATTTGTGAATTTTAGCATCAAATAGTTCTTGACCTGCAAGTCTATCAGCCAACAGCAGCAAATGTTCCACTGCTAAGGTTATGTGGTGGAACTGTGGTCAATCGGAACAGGAGTAGCTCTCTCTGCCTTTGGTCACATATGACTTAAATTAATTTTCTAATGAGCAATTTCTTGAGTTGCCCTAAATTTATAATGTGTGAAGGAAAGGGAGATTTTGTTCCCTTTGATAACACCAAAAATTTGGTAGAATTTGTTTTACTTAATTTGCCTCAAACTTCTATTATAGCATGTCCTAACTTCTGATAAATGCTTTTGTTGCTCCCTATGACCTTTGACTGTGACCTGGGAGTTATACAGAGCCTAATTCTAGTTAAAATAAAAATAGGTGTCATCTTACTGGATATAGCTGTGTTTACTTGGCTAAGCCAATTTATTGCCATTTGCTTCATGATCAATATCAGCTAATAAAACACTGATATCCTTTTGAAGCACACCCAGGCAAGGCAAAAGCATCTTGGTAAGACTGACATGTTAACTCTTCTGTGTTGAATTAAGAGGAAAAAAAATGAAACAGGATAAAATAAAATAAAATGGAATAAAATGGAATAAAATAAAATAAAATAAAATAAAATAAAATAAAATAAAATAAAATAAAATAAAATAAAATAAAATAAAATAAAATAAAATAAAATAAACTCCTTAAAGAAGTGAGCTCAGTACTGGCCTAAATGTTGGTTTCAGTGGAAATTGTTATAACTTCCAAATATTTACTGTACATATGAAGAAAATGTAGATACGGATGAAATTGAGAAATATTTACTACACTGACATTATGCCAATACGACTTTTTTTAAAAAAATATATTTTAGATTATAAGTACTATATGGAAGTGTATTTCTATTTATCCCCATCTTTTACCTGTCTGTATGTGTCCAAAGGCATGGAGATGTAGCTCACAGTTATTCAGTCACCATCCAAAATTAACAACCCAACATTTCCTCTGTTTCCCACTTATTTTTTCTCCGTTCCATGCTTTGAGTTAGTGTGCCTGTCTGTGTCGCCATGCGGTAAGCTGGCTTGAGGAACTAATTTACCTGAAACAGCCATAAAAGAGAAGAGCTTGGGTTTTGCTTCTTTTCTGATGGATCAGTTCCCTGATCACATTCACCTTCCAGTGGCAAACAGCCGTGGCACAACGAGAAGGCAGTGGGCTACGTCTGTGTAGGCTGTTAACTGTGAAACCACAGCCAGAGAAAAAATGGCTATAAAAAGATAACAATTTTTTAAACTAAGTTAAAGCAGTTTTACTAGCTAGCTCTTCAGCTGGGATAAATTGATGCAAGCCCACAACTACTCGTATATTATGCCACTGAGGTTTTCACTCCAAAACTGAGATGTGCTGTGGATCTTCCATGGTTAGATGTGAGTGCTGCCTCTGATTAAGATTATGGGAGTTTCCCTTCCTAATAGGAGAAATACCCTATACCTGGCCATGCAGAACCATTCCTAATATCTTGAGAGCTACAGCATTAGCTGCAGAGAAGCTGTCACTGGTTATGATGAGTCTTAGTTTCCTCAGACTTAGATACTTATTACATTAGCAAGTTATTTTGCAGGCAGAAAAAAAACATATGAAATATTAAGGTGAGTCAGAAATCTGTAAATTCAGAGATTCCAAATTTTTATGAAACTCACTGCAACTTCTGGATTCTGTATATATTGCATGACCACAGCTCTAAAACTTACCTAAAGCAAATAAAAATCAATCTTCTCCAGACGCAAAGAAATTACACCTAATTATCAGTTTGCACTCAGAGTGATTAGAATAGCAGAACCGTAGCAATAGAGTATTCTGCTCCAAAGTAGCCTCTGTGAGGCTCCCTATTTGTCTTGGGAGGTGAAGACTTAATTCATTAAATGGCACAGGCTTTGGAAAAAAGTGATCAATGGCCTATTCTCCCAGTCAGGCAGCATTTCTGGTGGGTCAGGGGAGGACGGAAGATGGAGAGAAAAACAACAGAACTGGGAACAGGACTGTTTTGCAAATCTCTAAAGCTGGACTACCAGCGGGATGAGTAACTCCAGATAAAATCTTTATATCCAGGAACTGATTATTGACCATAATCCACGCATAGCAACCACTTCACAAACAGATGTGACCAGTTTGCTAATAAAAGACATTGTGCTATTGAGGCCAAAGTACAGGAGCTGAGAGTCTTGTGCAGAGTTTTTTGGTGAGCTGCAGGTGGGTCTTTATTTTGCAGGTAGGAAAATGATACAAATGTTTCTTCAATGGAAGATGAAGAAATCCCTGGAACATAACATAGTAGTTGCCTACAATGCCCTTTTTCCATATCACCAGAATTTGCTGTTTGTACTCTACTGTGTCCATAACGTAATGACCAGTGCTGTGTGTTTTATTACCCAGGCTATTTGGGCAGTGACTTTAAATGCTCGCTTTGGTTTTGTAATACAGTGTTTCGTTAATATATCAGGATCAAATTGTTGTCTGTGTTTGTGAAAATGTATCCGGCTCACCCCAGAGGTTTTGAGAATTTGGCCACTCCCCTTTAGTCATTATAGAAAGAGGCCTGCCAAGATGAGAAATTACACCAGGAGGATTGAATATTAGGATTAATTGTCTTGAACCAGTGCAGTGGAGCAGGTAGGCAAGTCAAATCGAGGTGGGGAGAATAAGGGCCAATAGGCAGCCTTTATTGTCTTCTTTCATAAAGAAAAGTATTTAAAAGAAACTATTTCCCATCTTTCAGCACAACTAAAATTGGAATTTAAAGCTTCTGCATTTTCAGCAATGGGAAAATTACAGTGTTCAATAAAGAGAGGATTTCTTTTTAAACAGGAGAAACCTGGTTGAACAAAGATCATCTGTGGGCCATTAGCTATTTCTTTCTTCGATAGTAGCTTAGCACCAGCTTTTCCCTGAAGCTGATAGGATTGGTCTAACCTTCTAACCTTTGATATTGATCTTTAGCCTTTTCAATTGGACATTTTTACTGTGCTTAAACTGTACCTCCTGGTTGCTTCAAACACTTAATTGTGCTGAAAAGTAGTAACATATTAAAGCTAATGGTATAGTGGGCTGAAAAGGGGAGGGTAATATAAACTGTAACATAACAACGATAATCAGTTAATAAAGAGGAACACACTGTGTCCTTCCAAAGACCAAAGATTTTTGTTTAAAAGTGTGAATTGGAATTATCAAAGTGTAATGCTCATCTGCTTATTATCCTTGCTGCCCTCTGTCATTGCTGAAGACTCACCAAACAGTGTTGCAGAGTTTCGGTGTCTCTGAAATGCGTAAAGGTCCCAAACCTTCCCCTTTCTACAGCAGCTCCACTGTGCCCCCATTTCAAAAGATTCCCGTTGCTATCTAAAACTTAGAGAGACCTTCAAACAGTCCTTTGTTTTGGCTTTAATCCTTTAACTAGCTGTTTGTTCACTTGTCTCTCCAACACGGTTCCAGCAGACTGCTCTGTGTTTCCTTGTCGAGTTTATGTTTCATCACAGGCCTTTGAAAACAGAAGACATCGGTTCTTGTGAGATACTGGTTCAAGGTAGTGAACAATGAGTTCAGATTAACTTTTCAGGAAATTTCCACGTTTCAGAGCCAAGGTCTTATGGGAGGATTTTCCAAGATTAGTGAAATCAAAGTATCAAAATGAAATTCTTTGGCCTTAGCACACTATTTCTTCTCTCTTCAAGGAAATGAATTCTGACAATAATAGGATTTTACTCTAAGGAACAACTTTGAACTCAGATTTGGCCCACAGACTGTATAAATGTTCTTCCACTCTACAGAGTTGTTAAAATGGATGAAGATATCTATTTTGCATGAAAAATTAACCAGTAATTTTCAAAAAAGATTATTTACTCATATCTTGGATAGATTCCAGGATGCCTTGGAAGGTATTTTAACTCCTGTTTTCCATGTACACACATACATACAAAATAAGCCTGATGAACTTTTAGTAAAGCGTCTTTTTTCTGATCCTATCAACCAAAATACTTGGTGAATGCATTTGGCGTAGCATTATGGGTAATTTTCATGATCTAAATCTGCTATCCATGATGACAGAAAGCACTATTTTTTCCTATTTTTTTCAAGATTTATAGGTTCTATCCACAAAGCACCTTTGTATCACTGTACTTGAATTCTACCAACCAAAATGAAATTTTTATATACCATCTATCACTGTGAGCTGAGTGCAATGAATAGAAAAGGCAGCTCTCTATCTTACCAATAAAGAAAGAGTACTTCACTTCCCAGAAGAAATAAAGTGGGAAACTACATACTTATTTCTCCTGGAAACCACTCCAGGATTTCACAAAGGATGTACATCAACATATTCACCTTGGATCACCCAAATAATCTTCGGCTCTGTATCTGCTAATTTTCCTGATCAGGCTCCCTTTAATGTTCCTGCGTTTTGATATCCTAGTCCTTATGCTGTTCAGAACAGATTTGTATACACTTGAGTGAAGGAAGAGTTGAAGCCGCTTTGAAATTCTGGCCTGTTGTTTTTATTGTGTTTCACATGCCTTTAACTTAAAGTGTTTTTACTTTACAAAACAAGTGGAGTATTATGTTCTGAATTTAGAACTTTCGTTAGCAAGACCCTGTAAATCTTCTTTCTTTTCCTGTTTGGCAATACTTCTAATTTCTGTCTTGTGCCCATTTTAAATATGAGTACATTTCCCATGGCTGTATGCGGACGGTAAAAACTTGTGCATAATACAATAGCTGTCTTTACAAAAAGTAAATTAGAACTGACCATTAAAAAGAAAATCTGTAAACATGCAACCACTCCCAGTAGCAAGCATAATTAATAGCAACCGTAATGTAGTGTAATGGTGTAAGTCAGAAATAATGCTGCCACCATTAAATAGACATATGTTAACAAGATCACAAGGAATGAAAAAACATTCGCATTTCAGACGTCCATTAGTCTCTCAGCTTTGCTGTCTGCAAAGTGTTTGTAGTAGGGTGCTAGTAATTGTACATTCATATAGCACAAACTACTTGTAAAGCAATAGAGGGGAATGCAAAATAGAGCAGGAATCGCTGCAAAGATGGAATCAAGTTTTGAATTACATAAATTCACTGCAAAGATCCTCAGTACCTTATGATATAATTTGTCCAAAGTTTCAGAAATAAGTGCATGTTGTAAGTGAGGCAGCTTTTACATGAGAGAAAGCGTGGCTTTGTCTTTCCAGGAATTACTGGAGAAAAATCTGAAAATGAGAGACAGGTTTACCTACATTTTGTAGAGCATTGGCTAATGCTGTTTATCCACACTTTCCAGCACAACTTAGTCTAGCACATACACAACTCAATGCACGTAGCAAAACTCCTTACTAGCGGTGGTAGACTATCCAGCCAGTGGTTCTTCCCTCTGGTGTCTCACAGATAAGACTATATCCTATGTGTGAAAAGCTACTTTTGTTAATCTCAATGAGGTGCGGGTTATTTACTCCACATAACCTTTCTGCAACTGCCCAAGGGTTTGAGTTGCCAGTTCTCTGAAGGGATGCTGATGAGAGAGTAACGTCACCTTTGTAGCTCAGTGTCAGCCCTGTGATTCAGCTTTTTTTTTCTTTTTTTTCCCAAAGATGCAAAGGTACTCAAAAGAGATAAAAATGGGGCTTTATAACATCATCCGTTTTTGAGAATCAGCAAGAGCAAACTCTTTCCCAGAACAAGCTGCAGTGACTTTGAGGATATACTTAGTATTCTAGGAAATAGCATTCTTTTTATAAGCGAACTATATTTGTGCGAAATCTGTGGTATTGCTAGTTGTCTATCTACTGTACTTTAAATTCTGGAGAAAAAAAAGTACTTCACCATAATTTCTTCTAAACACCAAATACTGGTGATGCAACTTGGTTGAAATATTTTCAAAAGAATCTACAGGTCTGAGGGTTTTCAGATTTTCTGTGACTTGTTTTTTACCTTACCTCATACAGTAAGTACATCACAAGTGACATTCGATGGGGATCGTTGGTTGTCGAAGAGAAGCGGACAGTTCTTCTTCATACAGATTTTGTATTTAAACACTGATTTAAGAAAGTTGGATTATTTTATTTTGAGTTCCCACAACTTCTTTTCTCCTTAACACTCACGTGCTGTGACAGTAACACTGCCTGCCTTTGAGTGGGTATGGTCCCCTATGGTTTATCTTTATTCAACAGTTTATACAAGGTAACTTTTTAGCTTTAGGAGACCTTCAAAGTTTCTTCTCTAGGCGTTGCAGTCTCTGAAGCATCTAAGTCTGCAAAAGGAAGTATTTCAGCCATCTAAGATATGCCCTAGGTTTATACGTAATTTAAAAAAAAAAAAA
>VXBW01008539.1:836532-1053175 GCA_013400375.1 Thinocorus orbignyianus
AAAAAAAAAAAGCTACAAAAGATTATTCATAAAAATGGTCTAATTGGCCAGAAGTCTCTCCAG
Source organism: Thinocorus orbignyianus (assembly GCA_013400375.1). Taxonomy (NCBI): domain Eukaryota; kingdom Metazoa; phylum Chordata; class Aves; order Ciconiiformes; family Thinocoridae; genus Thinocorus; species Thinocorus orbignyianus. The sequence goes on from VXBW01008539.1 coordinate 836,596, forward strand.
TCGCAGGGTGTTTTATTAACTGGAAGAGACATCACAGACACTATGCTGAGATAAATCTGATCTGACTTCTGCTAGTTTTCTAAGAATGGAATAGCAGGCTGTGAGGGAATAATTTTGCTGGATTTTTCTTCACAGAAAGTGCGGGTTGATTTTTTTTTTTTCCTCCCCCTCACCTCCCTTCCTGAAATCTTTTGTGAATTAATTTTCTATTTCCTGTGATCAGGGCTTTTCTCATACCTCATTCATACCAAACATTGCATTGAAAAATGTCAAAGATTAGGACAAAGGACGAAAGAACTATGCACCTCCCATCTGGGCAGCATAAGTAATGACAGGGTCAAGATTGAAGTCCATAAATCCCTCCATTACCTCACTCTCCCACTTTCTATTTCATTTTTAAGGATGCCCTGAAATGTGAAGACTTCTTTTAATGCCTTACGAGAGTTACTGTGAGAAAGGTGATCAAAAGGACTCTGCTGGCTTGGGTGCCCTTTATCTCCGAGGGAGGTGATGCACAGCATCTGGAGATGATGGAACGCATGATTAACATTACCACAGAGAATGATTAATATCTTCTTAAAGCACCTACTTCCAGATTATCCATCATTTCATTAGAGTGAAAAAAAAGTTCTTTTTGAAAGGGGGCTGTGCCCCTGAACCATGAATAACTAACCCACCTCTTGACATGTTTACTAATTGAGTAGCAGAGTATGCTTAATATTATGTTGAACAAATAGTGGTGCCCCCTCTTTATGCAGAAACAAAAAGGTAGGAAAAGAATAAAGTGAATTTGAGACAGTAGTTTAATATAGCAGTGAAATGATTTTCATTTCATGGAAAGTGTCTTTAAATATATTACCTAGCTTTATTTTCTTTCCTTTTTTTTTCTTTTTCTTTTCTTTCTTAAAACATTCTGTGTATGTCACACTAGACTCATTTTTTCGAAACGGTATATTATCTTTTTCAGGATTACGTAATGTTTCCAAAAGTATATCTTTCTCTAAATTCTGTTGGAGAGCAATGCTACTCCTGCAGTGTTGGAAGTGGGTCCTTTGGGGGTATGTAAGCTCTTACATCAACTTTCCGTGTGATGGTCAGGGACCAGTTGTGCAAACAAAGCAAGGAAAAGGTTTGTGCCTGTGCTGGCTGATCTGGTGCGTGTTACACTGAGTTTACCTGGGATCTGCAGCTGGTGATTTTTGAATCTAATTGAAGAGATGACTAGGCTGCTGGTAATTTGTAGAAGGAAAACCAACTACTTGTCTTTCACCAGCCATCCTCCTTTTTACAAGCGCCTGCATTCTTTTTGTTTTTGTTAATGGCACTGAACAGCTCTAAAGTTCAGATCAATATAGTGCTACCTTAGTGCCTTGCTCACATATATAATATCTTCTTATATTAATCCTGTTTCCAGGGAAGTGTGACAGGCAGTGGTGATGCAGAATACTAAACTGGTGATTATTAATCACTGTCTTTCAGATCAATAATCCACTGGAACTTTTCCTTTCCCCCATCCTTTTTTTCTTTTTTCTTTTTTTTTTTTCTTTTTTTTTGGTCATTTTAAGTTAAACAGAAGTATTTATGTATATACTGCTCGTGTTGTGTTTGTGCATTTAATAACACGTGTGTTCCTTCCGTTCAGCATCAGCCTAGTGTCTGCAGCTTTTGCAGCACCTTCTTGCTGATTGGAGACTGATTGCCCGAGGCATTTATCCCCACCCAAGGCTTTCAGGGGGACCCTGAGACATTCATTGTGGATGCAAGAGGGTAGATAATGTGGCGTTGCTGGTAATATATTGCTTGCTTGGTATTGTTGCCTGCAAACCAACAAAGGCAGGGATCACTGCCCTAAGAAATAAAGCCATCCATAGCCCTCCGCCTTTGTTTGATTTCAGGAGCATTAGTTACATTATAGTGTGTTCAGATTCTAATGTTGGGAATTTGAGCTGTGGACAGTCTCCCCTGAGTGCTGTGACAACAGAAGCATGAGGGGATGTTTTCTGAGAATTTTAGAGGATTCCTTGAAAACGATACAGTGCAAAAACCCCACTTGACACACTCCTGACTTTTTCAGGAAATTGCAGTTGGCTGCAGGAAAAAAAAACGATGCTTTTTTAGAGTTTTTTTTTTATGATTCTCAGTTTTCCACCTGCTTTTTTGTGATGTACAGACTTTTCAGGGGGGGCAGGTTAGGAGAGAAGAATGGCTTCTTGAAAGCCACCTCTGGCATGACTATTACAAGAGACAATGAACTCGAACATGCTTCTCTCCCTTTTTTCCTCCAAAGATCACGAACTCGAAACTCAGTTGTGCATGCATGAAAGTTCTATAAACATTACTTAAACAGCAGCCAAAAGACCTTTGCCAGCTCTGGCCTACTTCTCCCCTTGTTGGGGCTCAGCACTCCCACTCAGTTGACTACTTGTCCTACTCTTTGCCCTCTCTGCTCTGCTGCAATCGTCCTGGAATTTTCCTCTATGCAACTGCTGTCCAAACCAGCTGCACCCACTACATCTTCAGCAGTGGACCGAGGAGGGTATTAATCATATTTTTGAGGAGGACACTCTGCTATTTATCTCCCTGACACCTCCAGCGTTTGGGAGCCCACTGCTGCACACAGCCCATTGACTAGTAATATTACACATTACCGTGCTCCATTGCCTCTCCCTGCCCTCTTCATTGAGTGGCTGTTCAACAGTGGAGTTGTGTTTGTTCAATCAGACATAATTTATACCTTTTTTGTTCCTTCTGGAGAGCTCTTGCTGATTTTAAGTCTAAGCACCACGTTTTCCATATAATTCTAGCTCCAACATCACTGGAACTGAAGATGGTCAAATAGATCTGATTCCAGACTTGTTCAAACTTGTTGGTTTTAAATCACCAAATAGATGATTTAAAAACAAAGTGTCAAGGGAGATCATCTCATACTTCCTTTAAAGATCTGAGTTTTATTGCATGTCTAAGAATATATATGTCTTCTATCTCTAAAGGGAATACCTGCAACAGCACAGTGTGCTGTGATCCCCTGGCTATTGTCCAACATGCAAAGTCTGCAAAGGACAAGAGATTAATAATTCAGTTAATTTATAGCAAGTGAGATTTTGTTTTCGTTTTTAAAAGAAATTTATAGGAAGAGGAGTGGGTAATGGAAGAAAGCTATTGTAAGACTAAATGACTAATCATTCATCCTGGAGTTTGTTACCCTTTCAGATTCATCAAACTGTGTAATGAGAGCAGCTAGCTTAAGATCTGCCTAATTTTACACTGTTTAGACAACATAAAGAAACAGAAAGTGTTCTGCTCTGAGATCTTTGGGGAAAAGGATTACTCATTAGATGATGTGGAGATTATTTCACATAGGAGAGCCTAAAATAAACTCTAAATTAGTTTCTTTGTTTAAAAAAAAAAAGGAAAAAAAAGATGTTTTTTAGTCTTTCTCCTCTGGATGAAATTTCTGAGAGATGTAAACTGATGAAACGTCTGGAGAAGTTAAGCTAATTTAGCCCAGTTAGGGGTTTAGTCCATCAGGTCCCAGTGAACGGCCCATGGGATGAAGAGATCCCTCTGATGCCAATCATTGTAGTGTGTGATAATACTCTGTATTTCATTGTAGCTTCTGTTCTCTCCACTCCACTGGAACCGCTCTTGCCAAGGTCTCTAGTAGCCTCTTCAGGGCCAAATCGGAAGGCCATTATTCCATTCATATGTTCCTTGACATTTTGGCTTCATCTGACAGATCTGATTATAATCTCTATCTTGAAATCCTGATTTAAAAACTCTGTCCTGGAACCAGTTTCTCCTGTTAACTTTCTTATTGCTCCATCAATGACCTTCTCGGGACACTTTTTTTCATTTTATTTTTAACTCTTCAGGGCAGTGTCCTCTGAACTCATCTTCACCTGTATCCAAATTATTTCTATTGTAATAATAATTTTGGCTTTTATCACCTCAGCTACTTTCCTGTTGGAGATACTGCTGCACTGGCTTGCCTCAGAGCAGCCAAGACTAGACATCTGCTCATCTCTTTGACATCTCATCCCAGATGCTTTATCACCAGGCAAAATTAATGTGGGTAAAGTACTTTATTACCATCTTAATCTCATATTCAGATGTGTAACCTGAATACCATGGTAACTGCACCTTCTTTTTTCCCCTTGTACTTTCTTGCTACTTCTAGAACTTGCCTCTTCCTCTCCCATAACAACTCTCAAGTTCTGGAAATATCCACTTTTTTCCTTGTGTGTAAATTGAAGCTGAGCTGCAACCCCTCCTGAGGTGCAATTTGTGAAAGAATCTAGGTCAGTGGATGAGGTGGGCATGGAGCAGGCCCATGTGGTTGGCATACAGCCCTGTGGGAGATATGGCATATATGCAATTAAGACAGAATGCTCTGGGAATTGTGTTGCTAGCCTCTAACAAACCTCTACTGAGCATACGCAGATGGTGATTTGCAGAGGATTATAATTTGGCCACGTTTTGTTGAATATTCATGAGGACAGTGAACGATACCTTTCTGTCCCTGCATTGGCCTCTACCACATTTTGAGACAGTCCCCCAATGCACATTATTGGAGTTTCAGTAAAAAAATTCTAAACCTTTCAAAACAACTGGTGCGATCGTTTGTTCTTTCTGAAGCATATTCTTAGGAATGGCTGAACTGTTCCATAGAAGCTTCTCAGTATTATTCAGCGTCAAACAGCAATAAACCCAACAGCTCAAACAGGTATTAAAAGTTGCAGTCTACTGCAAACAACCTTCACTGTGGACATGCTATCACTCTTATGTCTCCTTTCAGTATTTCTGCTCTGAATTAACTCTTAAATTTGAAAGTGAGGCAAATACTTGGGGCAAAAGGAATGTGTACTTCTTCACGTGAAATGTCATCTTTTTTTCAGCTTAGGTGGAAAGCTGAGCATAACCATTCAAAAAATTAAAACCCAAGGAAATGCGTTTGTTGTAAGAAAGACAGAGAATTGTAACTGAAGTCTTGTGTTATATTTCCTGGTCAACTGTAGGCTTGGAGTCAGATTCGTCTCCTGCTCACTGAAAGCTTTTCTATTAACTTTAAGGGCAGAAACCTTCATCTTTCTGCACTTCTGTACCCTTGATGAGGTTCATACTGACTTCACAGGTCTGGTATCAGCCTCTCTTGATTAGCGTTCACAAAGCCCAGAGAGATGATTTCATAGGACTGCAAATGTTTTTAATGCCTAACTTCAAAGTTGGCCCTGCTTTGAGGCAGGTGTTGGACCAAATGACCTTCCAGCATCCCTTGCAACCTGAATTAGTCTATAATTCTGTGATCAGTGTTCTAAATGGAAGCAACTCTGATGAAAACACACATGAGATCCTAAAGGTTAAGAGCAGGTATGATCCCAGTCTATCACATAGCAAAATAAAACAAGTTCATCTGAACTGTTTGGGGTCACTTAGTTACTCTTCTCAGTGAGGGGCAGTAACCCTTTATAGTCTAAACTCGGTCATTGACGACCCTCTGATCCTGCCTCAGACCTTACCTGCAGGCCAGGCCAAGTAACACATTGTTATTTGGACTACAGTTACCACAGTCTTTCCTGAAGAAGAAGAAAATTAGCAGTTCTCATTATTCCCAGGTCTGCCATGTAGGACTTCTTACTGATTTTGTACAGAAACAACTTGTAGAAGGGACTATTTGTTACACTGCAGTTATTTTGTAATAGAGAGTTTCATAACACTTGATGACATAAAAGACCAGTCCACAGTTTGAAACTTTCCACTGTCCTTTGCCTCTGATTAAAACAAAACAAAACAAAACAAAAAACAAACAAAAAACCCCCCACAAAACAAAACAAACAAACAAACAAAAAAAAGAGAGAGAGAGAAAATAAATCAAGTTCCAAACCAAAACCTGAAAACAAACCTGACAGCAAAGAAAGCTTTATCATAACTAAACATATCACAGTTGGATAACATGAAGGGTTTGCACCTGGGCTGGGTTGGGTTATCTGTGCAGGACAGGAGATCCTGTTTCGGAATCAAAGGACAAGACAAGGAGCCTCTCTAGATTCAGATGAAGAATAAATCTCTTGACCTCTAGGCTTGTGCCAGCCTATGTGAAATTCAGATCTCAGGACTAAGTAAGAGCTGATTGAGCAGAAGATGGGGCTTGTCTATTACATCCTCACTTTTTAATTAGGTCTTCTAGCTGCATGCCCTTTGATCCTGAGCTGTATGTGACAATAAACATATTGACAATGAGGATTACATCAGGATGAGTTCAGGCCACTGTCTTTGCCAGCTGTGTCAGAGTGGGTTTCTTCTGTGTTGAAGTTTCTCTACAGAAAAAAAGTTATTTTGGCATGATCTGAAGAGGTTTTAAAGAGAGATAGTTAAGCTGAATAAAGGCTGTATGGATAACTTTGCTTTGGCATAATGGCAACTTACTCAAAGTTCATTAAATCCATTTCTAATTAACTTTAACTAATTCAAATTAAGCCGCTATTGCAATGCAATAACCATGCCCACAGAGCTTTGTGAACCAGTCTAGCTCACACTTTAAATTCTCACCTTAAGTTGTATGGATACAGCTTTCTAGCTAACGGAGATGAGTATTAGGCTGGAGAGCGTGACAGATGACAGCATCCATGAACAATATCAGTGTGCTGCCATCTTTAATTTTCTCCTTTCTTTTTTGTGTCTAAATAAGACAACCACAGGAAAGCCTGTTTTATATAGTTGTTTGCTGACAAAGTGTTGCTCTGCCAGAGTGAGTGGTTTTTAAGTATTCTTCACACCAACACGTTCTTTGTGGAGCATTTGGATGTGTGTATTTCTCATGACTGGAAAGCATTTGCTGCTTTCCCCTGGCTACACCCAGACTAGTAAATTAAACAGGATCACCTGTCCTGGTGAGCTGTGAGAATGGTACTGGACATGTTTTTGCTCATGCTGCCTGACACCTTCCAAAACCTTCTGTGGCCACGTAGGTGTGATGTGATTCAGGGTCCATCCCTGTTCCAGCCCTTGGTGGTTTCTATAGAGGGAGGGAGAGAGCAGGGACACTTTTGTTGTATCATTCCCTACTAAACGTCACCCTGATGAAGCTCAGAGAGAATATGGGCTTAAGTCAGTTTGTAGTCAGAGGATTTATAACTGAATAATTAAGCCCAGAGTAACTTCAGGGCACTTTCCTGAATGTGAACAAAAGCTTGTGGATAGCACTAGAAATTGAATCCACCCACCTGAAACACTGCCAGCAAATCTGCCAAAGCCCCTTCCTGTGGAGACAAACTTTCTCCTGCAGGTCTTGTAAATTAATTAATTATGTATCTGTTGAAACAGAGTAAAGGTTCATCAGTAGTGCTAATATTTGGAATAACAAAGTTGTTAAGTTTGCTGCAATTCAGCGTTGCCTGGTACTGTTGGAGATCACAGCTGGCTCCTAACACCCTTGCTTGCGAAGTTCTACACACAGAAGGACCTGGGTGGGGTTTGGGGATGTGGTGAGGTGCGGTTTTTAATAATTGTTTTTTTAATAAACATTTGCACTAAAAGAATCCATCCATAGTTTTTGAAAATAACAGCCTTGCTACCAGCGGGTAACCAGAAATGCAGTGTTAAATGTAGAGATGAGCTGGTTTGGTTTCTTTTTTTTTCCTTAAAAAAAAAATAGGAAAAAAAGAAAAAAACCCACAAGACTGTTGAACAATTATAGCTTAATTTACGAAAACACTTAAATGTATATTGCCTTGTGAGCCATTTAGTCCTATTGTCTTCAAATGGGAGCTTATTCATGTGCTTAACTCTAAACAGCAGCTTAAAGGCTTCATCGAATCAACCCCTGAGACACTAAGGAGACCTTTGTAAAAGTAAGTATTGATAAACACGGGTAAAACTTGGGAAAAAAAAGCAAAGAGCAACAAATCTGCCAGTATGGATAGCACGGAAAAATTACTTCAGAGTCTGAGCTGTCTAGGACAGCCAGTAAGGTGACCACTTGGGAAGATATCAGGATGAGAGGTTCCTTAATGGTACTTAGGGTAGGCACAGCATGTCGAGTCTGACCCAGCAGATATCAGAAAACTTCATTTCTGGGCACTTCAGTGACAATGATGCCAACAAAAGGAAGATAGCTCAGAAAAGAGAGAAACAAGTAGATAAGAAAACTTGAGAGAATGACTTAAAAAGAATAAAAACCCCAACCAACTGACAAGTGGGCTGATGTCTAGCACAGACCATGGGTACGCCTTGCTGATGCTAGAAGGGTGTGAACACCCTTTGACCAAGGTCAAAGAAATATTTAGGGCACCAAAACTCACAATGACTTGAAAAAAAACTGAAAAAGGAAAATTGGGGTTCACAGTCAGTGGGGCTGTGCAGGAAAATGCATAATGGCCAAATAGATGAAGGACCACAGATGTATAGGTAGTTGTGAGGATTCTGGAACAAAGCCCAAAGGAAGGAGAGCTACCTGTCTTGATGAGCAAAGAGGAGGGTGAGCAGGAGAAGGAAAGACAAAGTTACTGTGGTGTGTTTTAATAGCCGGACTCCCCAAACTGAATCTGTCTCAGCCCTAACAATTTGCCAAAATGTCTTAGTGTGATCTGTGATACCATTGAACACCTGTTAACAGGGAGTGGAATAAATACCACCATGTACCACACTCAACCCTTGCCTGAGTTAGTGCAGTGTTTACCGGAATCAAGAAGAGAGTAGGAGAGATGAAGATGATTGTCTCTTCAGTACCTGATATCTGCATTGGGATTCTAATAACTAACATGGATCAGTAGCGTTATTTTCAGTAGCTTTTTATTTTAAATGTTGGTAGCACCTTTCAAGCCGTGACAGATCCCAAGGCCCACCCCTCCTGTAGCTGCAGGTAATATCCTGATGTTCCTGATGTGGTGTTGGCAGGTACTGTATATTTTAGCACATTCTGACAGGCCTCTACAGTATCTTTGAATCAATCAAGTTCCGCTAAATCTAATAAAGAATTACCATTAACTTTCAAATAATAGTAAGAAAATTGGGAAAGGAGAATGGTACCAGTCCTGCTGTTTCTGTCTTGGTTTTAAGAAGATGCATGCTTTTCTGTCGATCTCCATATCTTCATGGGAGCTGATCTTCCTAGGCTGTGTCTGAGGAATATTATTGTCGCTTTGCAAATAAGGAATGAATGACAGTTTTGTTTTGAGGACATAAAAAGGGGATCTGATGACTCTGGATGCATGAATATTTTAGCCATATTTGAGGCCCACCTTGGGTCAGATCTGCAGAGATATTAAATATAGCTCCTTGGCTGCCTTGTCAGTAACAAGTATCTCTGAAAACAGCAGTATTTCTGATTGAATAATAGGAAACTGATGTTCTCCAAACTGTGTTAAAAAGTGGATGCTGTAGGAAACCTGTAGCAGATTTTGGGGATCCAACTAAGCTCTTCTAGACTACAAGCATCTATCAGTCCCAGGGAAATTCAGTAACCCTCTCCCTTCTGAACATACACTTGTTACTTCAACATCCCTGTCCTTGCAATTTTAGCAGTAATAGCACGCAAGATTTTAACCTGCCTTGGGCTGCTCTAACTATGATGCGAATCTGCTTCTAACTGTAGGACAGCTATGTTCAATGTTTCCATATACTGGGGATAATGAGAATTATTGAGTGTCACTTTATCATACAGTCATGTATTTAGGAGGGGAAAGATGGGGAAGCTCACCCATGTCACCAGGTAGCACTCGCTGCTTCAGGGACATGGTATCAGTTGGGTGACACTGCATGTGTGTGAGTCAACCTGCCTCTGATCTGATTAAGCCATAGCAGCATGTTCTCTACCCTTCTGTCCTGAGGCATTTCATGTTAGTGTGATCTTAAGATTTGGTATGTCTATACGCAAAAGTTGGGAGAAGGAAGAATTACAGGTTCTGTTGGTGATGGAGGTATTTCTACCATCTCAGGACCTACTCAGCAGTAGTAAAGCCTGACAGTAACCCAAAGAGACATGGATGTGCCATGCTGATGAAGGAATGTAGTTGCAAACATCATAAGTTCTTGATTTTTGTGTGAGGCAGTCTGTAACCTAATGTTTTCTGGTTGGGGTCAGCCTTCCTGTCTTCTCTTGTTTGCATTTGAGGCCTGATGTGGTGTCTGCTAAGAGAAAAAGTAAGATTTCCAGTGTCTCAAAGAGACGTTGAATCAAGGCTTTAGTTCGTGTGTGTACGCATGTGCGTAGAAATTGCAATATGTTGTATATACACACATTATACGATCACACATATGCATTTGTATATACTGTTTACATGCATCAATGTTATGCTGTATGTGTTTTTATTATCATGGTTTGTAATCCCAGCATCATTCAAAGTCTTACCAAATAGCACTGTGGGCAGCATGCCAGCTTCTTTCACATTCCTGCTAAAGTCACTTGGAATATATCTGAACGTGGCAAAACACATTTGCCAAGTTATGTGCATAAAAACATCCTTTGATCTTTCAGACTCATAAATATGTAATAAAGTACATGATTGCCCTACTGATCTGTCCTACATCAATCTTACGTCTCTCTTTTATTGATTCATCAAAATAAGATACAATCAAGGTACAAAAGAGTTAAAGAAGCTATTTATTTTAATGTTTCCTTGGAGAGTTTGCATGTTATTTTGAGTACAAATCATATAATATTTCATGAATGATGTTTGAAGCATTAAAAATCACCTCTGCACTTCAAGTTAACACAAAACTCTGGCAGTCAGCCATCTTTTATTTGCTTTTTTTCTTTTCTTCCTTTTTTTTAAAGGAACATTGCAAGATGTGGTGTCATTTTTCTATGGCCATGCTTAAGGGTCTTTTCCTTCTATTTTTAAATCATGTACTCAACTGGTATTGTAATCCAACTTTGAAATGTTCAGGAAATCATACTTTGCAATAGATTTAGTATATGGGCTGTTTGGACTGGGTAGTGAGTCTTGTTCAAAACCAGGGATTATCCTAATTTGTACTGAGAGTAAAATGAGAGCTCTGAAGGCCCAGGGAGGTATTGTAGGAGTAATAACAGAGGTACAAACTTAGCCTGAAAATACACGTGATTGCAAGACTTACCTCTGCTTTTCGGTTTCTGAGACATCTTTAAACGACCCAGTTCAGACTTCAATTCTATCAGCTGAAGCTGATAGAAATGAAATGTATTTGGAAAGAGAAAAATGTATTTGGAAATGAGAAAAAATTATGCAAACTGTAAACAGAGTGAGTTATATAGTGGGTAATAAAATCTACATTTTGTTTCACCAGGGAGAAATCAGGTGGAGTCCTTAAGTGTTTGAGCTGTTATTCTTGCTTGCTGGGAGAAGAACACACTTTTCCCCATGATGCTGCATCTACTGAGTTAAAGGACCATCTGAGTTTGCTTTGACATATTTAGTGCATCCAGCAGAGGCTGGTTTATGTCAGCCAACGCATTTTTCACAACCGCTTTATGGCGCTTACTCTTTGGCAGTGTAAAAGCATCCAGTTCTGAAAATGTACTGATAATGAATGAAATAATTTCTGAGCAAGACCTGCCAACCAGGTAGCAGGCAGTGAACTTCAACACGCTTCTCTGAAGCTGTAAAATATGGAAAAAAGTGACATGGGTGCAGAAGAGTTCACCTCTTTGTCAGGTTCTCTCTTGGCCTGCCATATGAGTTGTAGAGTCTGGGAAAGTGGAATCATTTTTATGCAGTCCTTGTCATGAATCCACCAGCAGTAACAGGCAGAAAAGACACAGATTATTGTGTGATTTTATGATAATCAAGTCACTAAGCTGACTTGGAGGCTGAGAGAGAAAAGAGAGGTGCCAAGTGCTGTGTGATGTTTGGCATCCCCCCTTTGAGGATCATCACACATAGAAAACATTAATTAAGTTTCAAGTCACCCGACGATAGAAAATGTTGTTACCCTTTTCCTTTCACCAGTGGGAACTGAGTCCAAGTGGCGTAATCGGCAGTAAGGAGTGAACCACTGGCCGAGCTGGAAAAATTATTCAGATTCCTGACTCTCGGTTCTGCGGTTTAGCCAGCAGAAAGCGTTGGCTTTTCCTCACTTCCAGTCAGCAGCAGATTATGGCTTCACATTACGCTAGAAAATGCTGTCAGTACAATAACCTTTGGAGATAGCAAGCCATATGCTGATTTCAGTGACGTGGGTATAACAAGAGAAGCAGTTTTGCACTAGGGAGGGAGAGCATGGCCTCTTCCCACCAGTCACACGCTGCAAAGTCCATATGAGGATTTGATCCATCTGGATACATTCCCTTGTCTCCCACCCTGCTTCCCTGAATATCACTTGTCCTCCTTTGACCTCCTTCAGGTTCCTCGGTGGTTTGTGTTGAGGTCGCTGATGCTTTCCCGTAGATCTTGCCAGTAACCCTCTTTGGTGCTGAGTCGCCAGTCTCATACCTTCCCTGGCCGAGAAGGAAATCCCTTTTCTCCTCCCCACTCAGCCTCATCTGTTTGCCTCACAGAGACCTGCAGGTCAACAGCTGATAAAGCCCAGCACTGAAATGGAAAGGGAGGAAACTTTCCTGAGCTTGTGTGCAGACCTCTAACCTCAGCCTCATCCCAAGTTTGCTCTGCTGCTGCTGGCCAGGTGGCAGCTGCACTCTTAGCAGCTGGGTCGTACCCCATCACTCCCTCTGATTGCTTTCATTTGAGTGGTTTTTGCACCGATACCATTTAGCTGGGGATTCTCCCTCTGTATGGCACGAAACAGAGGCAGCCACAAGGAGGAACCATCGTGGTTCATTCACACCAATGGGAAGCGAAGGTTGAAACAGTCGTCAAAGTACCTGTAGTGAGTTGAAGCAGGGATGGACCTGTCATTGCTGCCTGTGCCAGAGCGATTGTCTAGTGAGGGCGAAACGCCTCAAGAGAGCGGTGAGGTGGGGATGAGCCATAAGTCACTGCTCCTTTCCAGTATGAAGTGCAGACCTTCCTGCTCTAGTGGCGCCAGGGACTTTTGGCTCTCAGCCTATGGCACGTGAACTGCTATTTTCTCCTGGTACCTGGTACTCCCTGAGCCCCTCAGCACAGTGAGCATGTCCTGGCACAGCTCGGACTCTCTAAGGGCTATTGCTGGACTCTGGTGGGCTTGGGGCCAGACATTAGTGTGGTGAGGCTCCCTACAGCCACAGGTGACGTCACAACTAGGCTTTTGCCAATGATTATTGTTTTGTCTGTTCTGCGTTACTGATGCTGAATCATCATCGTTTGGTTTCCAAAAAAATAGATTTGCTGATTGTTCTTTCTTATCCAGTTCTCAAATCTCGTCTCCAAAGAATATTTTGGGTCAGAACATCTCTGTTGCCAGGAATGTGTAGGCAAATTGCCATAGCCTCTGCCTGTCATCCTTTCTGTGGGAGAAGTTGGGCTTCTGGGCTTTTGTTTATTATTAATTGAACTATTGTCAGACTGTTTAGGTTACAAGAAAGAAGGACTGGAGGATGAAAATCTATCATTGCATTCTCATCATTCAGTCAAGAAGGCGGGATCTATTAAAGAAGATTTTTCTAAAATATTTCTGGAGTCCACACAGACAATAACCCAAACCAGAGCACGTAAACATACATGGCAATAAGGTATTAGAATGCTTTTTATTTCTCGTTCTTTTAGACTTGCGCAGTTTTTATTTGAATAACTGCCCTGCATTGCTTTTCATTTTTATTTGTTATTGTTCCTATTTATTTCACTTTTGCAAAGCATTTTTTACTGAACAGAAAACCTACTTCCTGAAACTTTCTTCCACTTTCCCCAGTGTAACCATTCAGCAAGAGTAATTAAAGCCAACGACTTCATTTCTTCTGACAACCTTAAAGAACCTCACAGGTGAGATAGCAGTGACACACAAGGAGTCTGGTTTAAGTACCTCAGATATGAGCTCCTGATCCTACTTTAATATTAGTCACATCTTAAAATGAAAGAGGAAATTGAAACAGGTTTTGTTTCCATAATTGTTTTTTTAAAGCTAGCGTATTAAAACTTGGTGAATTATTTAGTAGGAATGATGACTCTGCACCTTTGCTTTGTAGGTGAAATTTTAATTCATAGCTGCTTTTCACTGGCAGAATTAAACGCCAAGTTCTCAGCTCCCTATGGAATTAGTAAGACCCTGTGATAGATACTATGGGAAATGAAACCGCAGTCGTGGGGAGACAATTGCTGTGAATGTTACAGGTTTGTTCTTACAGGCTTCTTTGGTAAACTTTCGCATTATACATTTTCCCAATTTTTACAAAAGTTTTCTCTTTCTTTATTAACCTCATAAAAGACTGAAATGCTCAAAAGGCTTAGGCTGGTTGATGAAACTATTCTGATTTATAATTGCTGGAACTGGACTGCAGGATTTGTTGTCCTGTGTGTGCTGCTGAGGCAGGTAGCTGAGGAAAGGAAAATGACATTTTCTGGTAAAGAATTTGCCACCTTGTGGTTGAATGAATTCAGTGGAAGAGCCCAGTACTGAGGATGGATAATAGACCAGGAATGTGCCTTGGCTAAATCTGGAGCAGTAATTTAGGTAGTAGTTTGGGACCCACCATGGAGGAAGAGGAGCCTCTATAAGGTCATATATTTAGACTAGATATCAAAAACATTTGGCGTGAAAAGATCTTTACTGTGTCTCCATCCACTGGCTATAGACATGGTCTAGATGACTAATGAAGTTTCACAGATACTTAAGCTTCCAGAGATGGCTGAACTGTGGTTGATGAATACTATCCTTTGTGTATGTGCTTTCCTCCAGAAAAACAGAAGGCCTCGGGTAGAGAACAGACTTTCCCTTCCTGTATGAAACACACTTTTTTCTTATGTAGCGAAATTTCTGATTTTCAGGGCATTTGTACGTAGCAGACCTGTTACAGCTGACCTTACCTTTATCCCTTAAGTTTCACTTTTCTGTTTGTGGCCTGAGAGAGGTAGGCATTGATTTGTGTTGAGCAATATCTTAAGGGTGGTCTTTTTTCTGTCCTTCTTCCCCTTCTTTATATGTTGACCCTTAGTGGGTTATCACTATGGGGGTGGCATTATTAAGGAACCAGGGGCTAAGTTTGGAAAGGAAAAAAAGGATATGTTAAACTTAAGAAGTACAAATACTGAAGGGAGGAAATATTTTGCCTATTTGCCCATCACTAAGTTTATGGAGGGAAGGGATTAGAATAAAATTAATGTGTTGGTCCCATTCAGTTAAACATGAATTCATTTTGGCACTTTCTGCTCTCAGATAGAGCAGTAGAGGAAATAATTATGATATTCTTCTCCTTACTGAAACTGAGCATGAGTTAATGCAGACTTCTAAGCTGGCTTACTAATAACATGCATTCCAAAGGGTCTGTGCATGTTTCCAATTTAGAGCTGTAAATTAGATTTTATCCTCAACTTGGCATCCATAAAAGACATTCATGGAATACACCTGCATAAAAGTCCTTATTCATCTCTCTCATCCCTGTTTCAGGTTGCTTTTAGGCACTATAATACACTGCAGAACCAGATTTTACCTGTGAATTCACCCTGACGAGGAAATAGAATAATACTTTTTATTTATAAAACTGCTTTCCAGCTTCACTTCCCTTGCCAGCTTAACTGGAATTTAAACAGTTGATGAGAAATGATGATGTTTTGATTATTTACTTTATTTGGTTAAAGTATCTTTGTTTAATCTTTTTAGGTCTTGAAAAGGGGCATAAGATAGTTTTGATACAGAGGATTGGATCCATCTTTCTTGCTCCATTATTTATACCACTCTTATCACCATGGTATCAGAATGCCTTAAAACATGCGTCATTTCTCTGTAGCTTCTCTGCATGTCTGTTTTCTCCAAAATTGTTGTTATAAAAATTCTTACAACCATGGCCTGTAATGAGACCAACATCAGCTTTCTCTGCCTGCTGGGGAAAAAAACCCATGTATATGTGTGGCAGCCTGCAGCATCCCACTCTTTTTTTCTCTGGTAGAGGAGCATTGCTGTCATACAGGTTCTGAGACGGGTGGCCCCTGTGTGGCTACAGTGATATGACTGAAATCATTCCTCCAGGCAACCTGCTAGTGTCTCCCTCTTCAAAGCAGGCATCCCAGTCCATCCATGGGGTTGTTACTGTTCTGTGGCTATTTCTGATGTAGCTTTCTGCTCCTGGATGCCATTGCAAGCTCACTGTAATTACTGTGGCCGATGTCCTGGTGCTCAGAGGAACCTGCTTTAATCACAGCCCCTGAGCTCAGGGAAAACCAAAAGCAAGCCTTTTTAAGCCTGTTTGGATGGTGTGGGATGTCCTGTGCTCCATGCTGGTCTGCTACACGAGCTGTGTCCCAGCAAAACCAAGCAGCGTTAGACTGCATCCCTGGGGCAGCACGGCATCATCAGCTCATTACTCTGAGCTGTGCCCGTCAGATACAATCCATCTTCAGAGGAATGTTTTTTGGCTCAGGGGGTGATTTTTCTGAGATCTGTGTGTGGGTTTCAGCCACATGGCTCCTATTGACTTTAATGGGAGTCACGCTGCTAGAAACCCAGGCGCTCCCCTTGGGGTTACGCTCCCCCCTGATGCGTGCGGACTGCTCCGCGCACTAGCTCTAAGGGGGAGAGAACACCTCTGCCCTGCCTTGTCAAGAAGAAACCAGGCCCCCTCTCCACCCTTACCCCCACCCCTTTGGCCTTGTGTATTTATGGATGAGCAACAATGGACACTCATTTCTATGGGAAGTTAGCAAGATATATACTATAAATATTACATTACAAGGTTCAGACATGGTGCTATTTTTGAACATATCCACACTTTGCTGCAGATCAGTGTGTCACTGAAATATTTCCTTAGAAGAACATGGTTTTGAAACACGTCGTAAAAATTCTAGCATTGAGATTTCTCCATTTGCAGCATTGCAGTGCATATCAAAATGTCTTTATTAAAATAAGATATTAAAAAGTTATAGGTTTGACTTTGGGAGGGGGCAGAATTCTAGGAGGGATTCAGAAAACAGGCAGCATAGCTTTAATTGAAGGAGACAATGTTGTCAGTATATGTGTTCCTACAGTTATAAAGCCCAGCAGTATAGTATTCATCAAGTCTGATTCCACCTGACACTTGACTGAAAGCATTTTGCACTAATTTGCTTTGTGCTTGTCTAGTAAATCTAAAAAGAATGAGTAAAGGGGTGATAGGTGGCCATTAAACAGAATAAACAGCCTCTGGCAAGTGAATGAGTTTTACAGACTTGTTGCTTTTGGGAGGGGGAGGGTGGAAGGGGAGAAGATTATAGGTCTTTGAATCAGCATGTGGCTGCCTCTATCACTCCATAATCACAACTGTTTTCTTTGGCCTGAAGACCCATGTGCACCTCCAGAGAGGCTACTATGGTGAAGAAGGAAGCTCTGCCCCCGAACCTCTGCAGGAGAGCCCTCCAGACATATGATTCATATTCCAAGTGTGATAGAGGCCTAAATGGCAATTATTTTATCATATAAACACCAGTGAGATAGATTTCAGTCTGGACCTGATTGCTTTCCTCAGATAATCCTTTTCAAATTTTCCCCTACATAAAATATAACAGCTTTAGGGTGTTTTCAGGTCCCCACTTATGGTTCAACTTATGGTAAAAACCTTGGGCTTGTTGTCATCTTTGTCTAACTTTGCTGATAGCAGGCAGGAAATAGCTGTGTAAAGGCAGGAGGGGGTAAATAGCTGACTCTGTGGTCTGTAATTGGTTCATAGTTTTGGACTATGAAGAATAGAAAAGAAGGCAGAGGAGGACTGGAAGACAGCCTAACAAGGAACACATGGGCATCTGAAAACTAAACACAGCTGGACCAAGAAGTACATTTGACCGCCCGATCCCTGCTCTCAGACTTCTTAGCATTGTTGTTGTTACTAGTGAAGAATATATAGCACCGGATTTCACGGGGGTGGATGGGAACTTCGCTGCGATAAAAGGCTAAATATCATGACTAACAAGAAATCAAAACAAAAACTTCCTTTCTTCATGTACTTATTTATTTAGTTGCTTGCTTCCTTGGGGTTCTCTTATCTTGGCAACCTCCTTGCTGCAGTTCTGCTGGAGGACAGTGTCAGCCACAGAATTTCAGGGTTTCATTCCCTGGAAGAGGACGTTCAGCTTCAGGGGATTTCTTTTTCTTTCCCTCTTTCCTTATCCGCCCCCACTCCTTGCTGCCTTCAAAACAAAAGTGTGGGTACAAACTCACAGACTGAGAGAGGACTTAATAAGCCTGGAAAAGGAGGATAGCGTGATGAAAAATTCTACCTGTCAATACAACGTCAAAGAGAGGAAGTTTTAATCCTCCCCATCTGACCTCCCCTTGGAAGGTGGAAAGAAGGATCATACCAAGCCCAGGTCGTGCACCGAAGCTGGGCAGAGGCTCTCTGCGGGATTCGCAGACCGCTTCTGTGTCTGGGATAAGTCAGCTTTGTTTTGGCTGCTTCTAGGACAGGGGAAAAGCTTTTCCTCTTGGTATCCTTGAATTAAGGGCTCTCATTACTTGGACCTCATTAAAATAATCTCTCATCTGTCCTTGTGTCATGAGGAAACGGCTGTTCCCCCCCCACCCGGCCCCGACTCTCTCTTCCTCTCCCCTGATATCTGCACAAATGTATTTTTCTTTTCTAAATTAAAAAAGATCTTGCTGCCGCAACACTTGGCTATTTACATTCTTTAAGGGGAAAAAAAAAATAAAAAATATCCCTGAGAACCCTGACTGCAGAACTGCCATTAGTATTGATTGTGTCCAGCAACGCGCCGTCCACTTCAAGAAAGGCAACATCCTCTATTTTTTAAGCCAAATGTTGTGCACCGCAGCAAGAACAAACAAGAGCGACTTTCATCCTTCAAACACTGAAGCAGCTTTGCAAAGCCTGACATGAAAGGGCCTCCCTTGCTCTCTTGTCCATGTAGGCCTGGAAATGGAGCTGAAATGGCTAACAACATTGGTAATAATAGGGGCCTGCCTGGCATCAAGAGGTGAGCCGAAAGACTTCAAAAGCTGGCTTGAGCATGGCTGCAGGAGCATTTGCTCTGGGATTCAGGCTCCAACTTTTATTCTCTCCCTTTGAAGAGCTTACAATTGGGCGGAGGGTGGAAACCAAGCATTTTTGACATGAACTCTGCCATGGAAAATTATGAGAAGGACGGAGATGAAAAGGAATGTGTCCTGATTGTGCTGGGTATTTTTTTATTTTATTTTATTTTTAAAAGTCTGCAAAACAAGGGGCTAGCAGTACTATAATCATTGATCCTGAAAAGGTTCTTCAGAGATTAGTGCTATCAGTGCAATGTGAACCTCAAGGCTGAGTGGAGGAGAGAGACCCTTTTGCACTAAAATAACACAAGCTTTTAAAGGAATAGTGTACTACTCTACTGGGGGAAAAAAAAAATAATAAAAACCCCCACAACACCTGTGCTTGAAAACAAACAAACAAAACAAAAAAATAAATGGCAAGCTTGGCTTACCTCCAAATTTCCCAATCACCAGAGGGTCCCAATTGTTTGAGCGTAGATCCCTCAGAGCCCCTGGACTCCTGTTTGTTTTGTAAGCTAAGATTATGCTGCAGGACTTTCATGTTGCTTTTCCTACCTATAAACACAGAATAATTTCACTGAACCTGGAGAAGCTACCGGGGATTTACTTCAGTATGGGTAGCTACAGGGATATCTGTGGCTTTGCTAAATATTTAAACAGGCTAGCCTTATTGTTTCATCCTTTTTCTTTTTGGCAAAGCTTCATTAGTATCAAATATGCAACAGGCAGGTAGGCAGCATTGGAAAAGGTCACCTGTCATTTCCTATTGCAGCACTCTTTTCTGTTGTGTCAACTTTGCTAACCTTTAATCATTGGGGCAGTAGATAAGGAAAGGAGGGAAACAGAAGCTGGAAGTTAGTAGGAAAGTGGGAGGGAGAGCAGATTCGTGCATGGGGACAGGGTGACCATACTCAGAAGCAGACCCAGGAGACCGACCTGGAGTAAGACTTGGAGAAGTGTGGAGTGCGAATTTATAGGAATGGGAGAAGGATGGGTTCGAAGGAAAGGGAGCAAACGGCTGGGAACATCCAGGGCTTGTAAGCCACCTACAGCTGTTGTTTCTCCTCAGAATCTGGAGTGGGAGCAGAGATCTGTGCTTGCCATCACTGCTGTAGAGTCAATAGAGATCTGCCTGCTAAGTGTCCCGTTTGTCTGGCTTGCAACCCTACAGAGAAGCTGCAGACTCCTACACTTCCAAATTCAGCTAGTAATACATCTACAGGGATGGTGGGCAATGGACAAGGTGCCCTTCACTGTTATATAGATGAAGAATCATTAGAGAGAGAGACAGCACCTGAACAGAGGCCGTTGAAATGAATGGAAAGAGTCTGTTGGACATTAAAGCCCTCAGTAGCAGAATGACCGTTTCCTCAGCCTCTAAGCCACCTCCTCAGATGTTGTCACTAAGCCTGTATGAATTCAACATTCTAAGATGAATATTCTGTGTTCAGTGGCTCTCAGTCTGTACTTTTGGCACTTTCTAGTGGTTCTGAATTCTCCTTCTGAGCACAACTTGTTTTCCTTCTCTCATTTGTAATCATACTTATAAGGGAACTGTGTATACACAGTACACTTACCTATTTTTCTCTAAGTGGGGAGTTGTGGAGTGGCTGCTGTACGTGATTGCCTGTCAGGCACCAATTAGCAATCCATTCAGAATCTCTGAAGCTGTGATCCACAGCCAGGAGAGAGTTTGAGAACACTTGTTTTGAATTATCCTGCATAAATCTAATGCCATGTTATCTACAGCAAAATGAGATCGTATCCCCATGTCTTTTAAATATCAAGACATCCAGATATGCCTGTTTTTGAACAAATAAAAACAAGCTTATAGTGAAGCTTTTTGTGTAAAGCAGTTTCTGTGACAGCATGTCTTAAAAATTAATATACTATCGTCTAGAATATGATTTGCTTTTATGTCTCAAATTACAATGACATAAGTATTTCAGTTGTTAAAGTATAAAACTTAAACTGTCGGTTGTTGAGTTCTTAAATGCTTTACTGACGTGAGTCTTTCAGTTGCTTTTTCCAACCTCTTCTCAAAAGCAAAGAAAAGCCGCTCCAGCATTTCTAAAGCACAACTTGCCGGTCTTTTGCTGTTGCTGAAGTTTGTGTTAAATCTTTGAATCAATACTGATAGTTCTTAACTAACCAGTTCTCAAACTTAGGGAGGAAGCAGAAGGAGAAAATAAAAGTCCCTGAACTACAGGGACTACAGGTAGAAAGTAAAGCTGTGGGGAGCTGCTAATGCACTCTGAAAGCTGAGTGCTTAGAGCAATCAAAGATAGGGAGAATCTAAAATAATATCTTCAATAACAATCTGTTAATTTGCAAGGACAAGGAAAAGAGCAGCCCTTGTATTGCTAAACTTAAAAAATCTGCAAAGCACCAAAGCAGGAGGGAATCCAGCAGCAGTTCCCAGGGCTCCCAGCTCACTCACTAACTGACTTGATGAGCCTCTTTGATCTGGTATTGACATCGGATCAGATCGCTTGCACTGTTTTGCCCACTTGCCAAAGCCAGCTTCCCAGAAGCAAAACTGTGCGTTCCTTTCCTTGGGGTAATTCAAAACATTGACATGAAACAGACCTCTCACTCTTCCTCCACTATGGTCTGCCTTTCGAGTAGTTCCTTCACTAGTGTCTCCTTAAAAACACTTGGAGGTCAATGCTAGGTTCGAATTGCGGTGTTCTCATCTATTGTGAGTGATGTAATGATTAGGTATTAAGTGTATGAATACCGTGAAGAGAAAAGAGAGAATACCTAAGTTGGTTTGGGAGCCTGGGATTCACAGACATCTGATTTTTTATTTTTTTTTTTATATCTTGCATAATAAATAGGAGCTTTATTAATTATTTTTGGCTACTCACAGAGTACTGTGCTACACAGAATACCCACTGTTGGTTCAGTAAAACATGGAATTTGCATGACAAGAAAGAAATGGAAAGTCTCCAGTACAATGTAACGTGTGGAAAGAAGCCAACACAAAAACTTCCCTCTTCTCTCCACAAAGGAATTTTTTGACACTGGGAGTAAAAGTATAAGCTGAGTTAATGGCTAGCTCAAGTACCACGTCTCCACAAGTGCCAAAACAGCATGGGAAATGTGCTGCTCTGTTCCCAACTGGGCATTCCAGATCTATTTATTAAAGAGCATCTCAGGCCCTCTTACATTCCCTAGACTGTAACGTTAACCCTGTTTCTGCTCCATCTGGCAGTGCTAGTCATATTTAGATCCCAAATTTCCACCCCACATACACACACATTACTGGCTGCCATAGTCCTCTCGTGGGGTTACCAGACAAGTAACTCACATGAGTTATTAGTGCCGATAATTGAGCTACCCTGTGTAACTATGCATGAAGAGACTTCTATTTTGAGGAGGAAGTACAGTAAATACAGGTACTTCAGGAGTCTGGGGGCAATGGATGGATTTCTTATAGTGCCCCATCTCACTTTTGGACACCAGTTGGCCAAGACTTTACTCGTTTGTTGGTATATGCTTCTCTCTCATTTAGACATCACTACCATGGAGGAAGTATGGCTGGAAAAACAGCATGCCACTACTTAAAAAAGTTACAATGGCAAAACTGCCCTTAACCAAATGGCTAGTCATTAATCTTAAATGCAAGTGGATTGAGTATCAGGAGGAAAAAAAATCTTTTTTTGAGGTCAGGAGAAAAGGCATCCAGGTTGTTTGTGAAATATTAAAAGCTAGAGTTCACTGAGCATCTATCTTGTGCATTTTAATTATGTCTCCATGAACCTGAACTGTGGGGCCCTCAGCAAGCCCTACTCAGTTGTGCTGGCTCACAAAGTTCAAAGCTGGGTTGTAAGTCCTTTTTATTTAGCACCTAGTGACAGCAAGTACTGTAGGTGGAGAAACATTAAGTACCACTTAAATCTGTTCCTGTACATCTTGTTAGAAATATACTGGAGTGATACTCTGGCTCTGACTTCACTGAGATCCATTATAAAGTCCCCCTTGGCCTTTTCTAACACGTACTGACTATGCCACTGGAGAATCCTCAGCTCTTTGAGAGGGTGAACTCTAATTCTCCCAACCAGCACTCAGCAGTTACTGCTCAAGTCCAAAATCAAGACACCACAAAGTCAATGCTACCAACTATTGATTCAGAAAAACCTCTATATTCTTGACCATGTCAACACAGAAATCAACCGTGACCCTGGCTCAGAATCAGAAAATGTACCTAAAAAGTCACTTGCAGCTGTGCTTTGTGAGAGCACCTCTCGACCAAATCAAAGTGCAAAAGGTGCTGGGTTGGGATGTGTGGACAATGGCTCGCTGGTCTTGGTCAGGATATGCTCCCTTTCAGAGGTAGCGTGAGGTTTATCTTCAGCTTCCCCGGGAGATTTGTCCAAAACATTAGGAAAAAAAATAAAATACCAAAGGTGGGCTTTTCTTGAGTGAGCCTGTCCCTAGAAAGAAAACTATCGCTTTGATCAGAGCACTTGCCTAAGCCAGCTGAAGTACATTTGCGGCTAGCTGAGATGGTCTTGGTGCACTGCTAATGCAGTGAGAGGTAGCACAAGTATTTGTTATTGCAGTGGTTATCAAAGGAGGCAATAAGGCTTTGCCACTTACTAGAAAGTGTTTCCATGTAAATGGAAATGAATGCTACAGAGGTCTGTTCCCCCCTGAATGCACAGGGGACCTAGGCGCTGAAGGGTTGTTTTCATTATGCCATTAACAGGGCAAGTCACTCACTTTCTTTCTTCCCCATCCCTCTTCAAAAGCAGGGGCTTGAGGCATTTGAATCTGGGCTCCTTCTTTGGGTCGGCCACGCAAAGCCGTGTGTTCCCTGCCAGCCAGGGCAGCAAATCCCACTGTTGTTCTCCCACTCTGGGCCCGGCAGAAATCCATCCCTTGTCGTCATACCAGCTGTACTTTCTCCGCGGGGAGACAGCAGTCACCCGTTTGGCGAGCAGGGGCAAGCTGTAATGTCTAGCCAGAAACATCTACCATAAACCATCGCTTCCTGTTATGACACTCCTGTGTCTAAACTTATTGATTTATATAGGTCAAACTGTCTAACCTGCTTGAGTAATTCTGGAATCAGCAGGTACTAAGTCATATAACAATAGGAAGCACCAAAATAAAACTTGCAGTATTAGATCTTGGAATGACTTTCAGTTTAGTTTTATTCTTTAAAAAATATCCCCTATTTTCCCAAAAATACCTTTCTCATTTCCATTTTTTCTTCTATTTTAAAAATTATTGTTAGTACTATTATCACCGTCTTCTGACCTGGCTATAGCTTTTTTTCATTTGTGTATTTCCCTGAGTAGCAGAACAGAAATTTGAGAAATTTCAAATCTGAAACTTGGGCCACCGAGGATAAAAGAGAGAGTATTCTGATTTGATTTATACATCTCTCTTGACCAGGGAATTCTTTTTTTGTCTGGAAGCAATGCGATCTGGTTGTTAGAAAAGGGGAGACAAACCTTGGGGACCCTTGAGTTCTTTCCTAGTTCTGTCACTCAGTCAGCTTCTTTACACCCAAATCTACTGTTTGGGATTATTATTGGGTATAAGAACACCTAACTAGCTTGTCTGCATGTTGTGAAACTTAATTAATTTATATTTCTAAAGCTCTTTCAATTTATCACACAGGAGAGCTTGTGTAAAGCATGTAAATAGTGATTTTTAAAGGTGTAAGGTCCTTTTCCTTCCTACAAATGTTAATTTAAGTTGTACACATTTAGAATACAGTCACACAATAGTTCTTTCTAGAAAATACTGAATTTAGACCCTTGTTGTGAATTACATCTTTACACCTGTAAATAATAATATTTTGTATGTGTGAACATATATGTGTGTGGCCATATATATATATTTATATATGCATGTTTATATACACACACAAGCTAGAGAAGAGATAGTCTTTCCAAATAGTCTGGAAAATCTCTGAGACTCCACAGCTGGCAGTGCATTACTTTTATTTAAAGAAAACTTACACAAAAAGCTTATGTGCAGTCAAAAACTTCCCGGCACTAATTAATATATATATGAAGTGTAAACAGATAGTGAAATATTTTTTAGTGCTTAATACGTAGAAATGTCCTGTGTTGATGCTAATGAAAAAGTAATGCCTGGTATATTTCACATTGCAGGGCCTGGGGATATAGATCCATGGAAAAGCAATTCATACCAAACTGCTTTACAAGTGCAAAAATTCTGTTAGCCTAAAGCTACAGCGCTACATAATTGTACAGGAGGGAGGGAGGAGAAAGCAGAAAACCCCCAGCCCTCCTCTGCCCTGTGTTTGCAACACAGTCATTTATTTCAGGCTCTGGTAATGGGTCATTCTCTCAAAAACGATGATGCCAATATTTCAGCAGAAAGATTTTTAATCTACCATATTCTCAGTCTAATAGAGACAACTCCTTGTTACCTAATGGAATAGTTTGTCATTCCAGCTGATTCTCAAGATCTGATCATTGCAAGGGAAGTTAAGGAAATGTGTGAAGGCCATGAAAACCCAACCCTCAACCCTGGAGAATAGTCTCTTAATTGTAATAGCCCATTTTAATCATTGTGATTGTTTAAAATATTACGAACAGAGGGAAATAAGGAAGATAATTGTGCTTCAGCAGTCACAATCTTTTGTTATCACCTAAGCTTATTGGAGATTTAGCTGGGTATAGTCCCAATACTTTCTTCACATATCAAGTGGCCTTAATTATGTGGGCAGCTAGAATTCCTCTTGAGAGAGAGGCTTGGATAGCAAAACAGCAGGTAAGAAATGCCTCTTCCTTACTTCTTTGTTTCTTCCCAGTCCCCTGTAGCTAAGGCTGCATATGTGGCTGTCTCTGTCTTTGTGACACTTTAAATGTGAAACAAGTAATTTAGTTGAAAATTTTCTGTTATTTTTTTTACATGCTTCATATGCTGGGTTAAAATCCATTAGCATATAACAAAAATCGGAGCAGATGTAGTGCAACAGATTCCTTAAGGGAGTCCATATTTTTACATATTTTGTAATAAGGAAACTGTCACTCCCAGATGGTATCTAGCTAATACTGGTGGTTTGCTTGCTGATAACATACTAAAAAATAAAATTAATTGTATTCTATTTGATGACAATGAAGCCATTATCATATATAATTCACTCTTAAAGGAAACATCCAAATGATGGTCTCTTGCAATAACCAGGCTTTCTTGTTCTCTGTGCCTGTCCCTTCTCATCTCCTTCTACCACAAAATTTCTTTCAGAATTTGTTGCAGCAGAAACCTCCAGCTGCAAAGTGTAACAGCCGTTCATTAGCAAAGCTGGAAACCAGTGTTAATTTGTAGAGGGAATCTGGGCCAGCAGTACCTCAATACACTTACCATAAGCTTCATCCTTTACCAGTGGTTCTCAAATTGATGTGTTTTAGATGCCACTATTATTTATTGTAGCAAAAGGAAACAATTAACCTTTTCATTGATGCCACTGAACGTTACCTATTTGGTAGTTGGCTTGATTAGTGATGGAAGTATCCAGACATGATACTTGGTGTGAAAATTAAAGTCAGGGCAAACCTTTATGTCCAGCGTCTCACACAAACACCCTACATTGATCTGTGGAATATGTTCAGTATAAAGTTAAAAACTCTCAAAACAGTAATTTTTTATTTTTATTTTTTATTTTTTTACTGATATAAACCAGTTCAAGTCCTTTGGTGGAAAATTCAATACCTATTACTGACTGGTCCGTTACAACCTGATGAGAAGTGAATGGCTGAGCTCACAGGAGTTAAGGTTTTTGGCAAGGTTTATTGACATGAGATACCAGGATGAGGAGCTCAGAACTTTCCTCTTCTCTTTCTCGCCCACCACAAAATATCAAAGTTTTCAGGAAACCTGTGGAGAAACTGCCTTAGAAGTTGAGGCAGCATGGTAAAGAGCAATAGGGAAAGAGAAATTTTTCCTTCTGAAAGTTAATCTTGGGCAGGTAGTGTTGACTTTCCTGATACCTCTTTGGGACCACAGCACTGGTTCTGCAGGCCAAAGACAGTATGTAAGTGTTGATACTGGTCAGCAGATGGGAAAACTGGAACACAGGGGTGAAGTGACTTTTACCAAGTCACAATTATCACTTACTGCTAATACAGCAATGGAACCCAAGTGTCTGAATTCCCAGTTCATTGACCTGCCCATTGGATACTGCCTTTGTCCAAGGATAGAGTGAAGAAAGGAAGAGATTTTTTCAAGTGGTTTTGGGTAGGGGAGAGATTTCTTCCCATGAGTTGTTGGGAAGCACAAAACTAGCTTTGCAAAGGAAGGGGGTTTTAGGATTGAGTAGTTTAAATAACTAGTCAGACAAATGTCTGATATGATAACGATTTCCTCATCTCTGAATAACTGTAGAGTGGTGCAATGAGGCAATACTGTCTGAAGGGTCTCAAATGTGTCTCGCTGTGTTTTTTTCTAGGGTATTTATACTTTTTGTTTAATTCCCTTTCTGGTATAAGGAAGAAGTGATATGTAGAAGAGATGACTGCTGTTCCACTTTGAGATTTGGTAGAGAAGGATAAGGTTGTAGCTATCTCTGTTACATTGGTCAGAGAAGCCTGGGGAGTATGGGAGCTGATTTTATACGCCCTGAGGCTATTGCCTGAACTTGGGAACTGACACTGTACCCCATAAAACTACCTGAAGTTACTGCCAGACATTGTGGAGGAAACAGATCTCTTAACTTTTATGTAATTTTGAGTTAGATATTACTTTATTTAAAAAATCACAGAACAAGGCTTAGAAAGTACTGTGTAAATCTTAATAATCTGTAGTCCTCCATTCTCAGTTACAAGCTTCTTAGGAATCAGCAAGCATTATTTTACTTTATTTTGTCTTACTGTATTTTGCTTTCTTTTATTCTATTTTGGAAATGAAGCAACCTTGTGTATGTAGCAAGAAGGTAGTGAAATTTCAGTCCCTGAGTGGAATTTGTCCCAGGCTTTCATCAAAAAAAGAAGACCCTTCTTCACTTTCTTCTTCTCATTGGTCTTCCTCTCCCTGGTATCTCACAGGACCTGTTCTTGTAAGGGTGCAGCCCCAAGTGACAGAAATCTCATGAAATAGCAGTTCCCATCACATCTCAGTTATTTGGTGACTAGAGCTCTTTAGAGATTGTCATTGAGTATTCTGGAGTTTGGATAACAGGTTTTCTCAAAACTAATTTACTCAGATTCAAATGCTCTGAACTCACTCAGTATCAGTCATTGCCTCTTTACGCTTTTTCTAATGTACTAAATACTAGACAACTATAATATTTTATTTAGCATGATTTGCATTCAATCTTTAAATGTCCCTTGAATAACAGAATATTTGCATCTTCAGACTTTTCTATTGTATGTTATCTGACATTATGAGATGTACGTACAGAAGACACATTCCACAAAAAGCAACATTGCTTTTATGTTTGTGGGTTAATTCATACCTTTTCTCTCTCAGCCTTCCTCATTAAGACATCACAGCTGATGTGTTTTCTCCTCTGTATTTTGATGCCTGAGCAGAAGATGTATTTTATTCATGATTTGGTAGGAAATGTGTCTGGTGGGAAGGAATTTGGATACCATTAAAGCAACCTGAAATTCCATCGTGGATGCTGGGAGGGAGCTCTTTCTCTTAGCCATATAAAGCATCTGCTTAAATTCTCAAGTGTGGAATGTGCAGACTTGTTAGGCAAGATTTTAACAGACTGTTTGGCACTGAGTGTAATTTTCCCAAAGACCTGGCAGTGGAAATAGTTTAAATAATAGTTTGTCAAATACTCATCAAGAGAAATGCTAATTGATGCCTGATCTGAATCAAGCTCTGTACAATTCCGGAAAGGGAATGGGCATTTCCTGTTTCTTTCCTACACAATGAAAAGAAGTGCTTCCCAAGGGACTGTTGATGTTAGTTTAGATGTATCCCACCTGTAGGACTGTTCTGTAATGTTCTGTTCATGACAAGTATTTATGAAGCAAGCTTTATTTAGTCCCTATTTAGTCCCTGGGGAGGGACTCTTTGTCAGGAAGTCTAGTGACAGGACGAGGGGTAATGGTTTTAAATTGGAAGAGGGGAGATTTAGATTAGATATTAGGAAGAAGTTCTTTACTGTGAGGGTGGTGAGGCACTGGAACAGGTTACCCAGGGAAATTGTTGATGCCCCATCCCTGGAAGTGTTTAAGGCCAGGTTGGATGGGGCTTTGAGTAACCTGCTCTACGGAGAGGTGTCCCTGCCCAGGGCAGGGGGGTTGGAACTTGATGATCTTTAAGGTCCCTTCCAACTCTAACCATTCTATGATTCTATGATTCTATGATTTATTTATGAAGTACTTTATTGAGTAACGTGTGGCTTCATAAGCCTATAGTAAAATCTCAGGAACGTCATTGCTACGTGTCCTTTTACCAAATACTGTTTTGAACCTGTCATCAACAACTGTATTCTGGTGTCTTTCTTTTCTCTGTTCCTTGAAGTTTCTGGGTTCAGTCTAGCTCTTCGAACCAATGCTGGGGACATGAGGAGAAAGCATGGGTATGACTGTGGGACTGGAATGCCAGCTGGCCATGGTGCTACAGCAGCATTGCAGGGCCATTGGGTGAGGCGAATCTGAACTTTTGCAATAAATATTAAAGAGACCGAGACTTTGAATGGATTTGGAATCTGAAACCAGAAACCAGATCTAAATGTCAGAGCGGGTCCCTGTCTGCAGACTAAACTGAACTGAATGTTCAGACCCCAGCTTTGGCAAAAAGATCAGTCATAAATCCAAGTCTGCTTTTTGTATTTCAGACCCTCTTGTGATGCTAATAATAGTTTGCACTTTCACAGTCTCCAATATTTTTGAAATTTTGATATTATTTATCTGATGAATCATACTTCCCAGTCAGACTTATATGAACAACTTCCTGGAAATACCACCCCAAAGCAAGGACGGAGGACTGGGCTGTGACTGAATTTGTGCCCTTTGTAGCTCTGTATGGATACTGAGGCTGTAAACTTTTATCTGTATCTCTGTAACTCTTCTAATGCAATCTTTGTGTCAGTAGCCCTAGCTCCATGTCTTGGATCCCCATAACATCCCTGGCATGGGTGTCTTGTGTGTCTTCACATTGGCTCACATTGTGGCCAAAAAGTGTCACTGGAGACCATGACAAGGTAGTGGATGCTCTTGGTGCAACAGAGTGACGCTTTGCTTTGCCATTGAGTGGCTACCACAATATGAAGAGTTTTAAAATAGTTGCCTGAGGCTCTTGGGGAAGTGAGTGGCAGAGCTGAGGCTGAAGCACAGAACTGCTGAATCTCCTTATTCCACTGAGGAGCTGGATGCCTTTACGTTCAGAGAGAATAGAATTATTTAGCATCAAAGGTACCAGCAGCAGATACAGGGCATCTTCATTCATCATGAATAATGTCGCCAGTGAGAAATAATAGTATTCCTTGGTATTGATGATAATATATTGAGCGCTAGCGAAGCCTTCTTCTAAGAGAGTTATCTAGTGAAGTGAAGTGAATTATGGAATTTTACTACCTGAGTACAAGGACTGATATAAATGATCAGCTCTGTGGCAATGAATTGGTTTAAAAAGGCTTCATAAGAACTTGCCTAATGCTCATAAATTAACATTAAATATGAGATGGGTTATCTAATCACACGCTTTCAGGCAAATTCCTTTTTAATATGTATGTACACTGCTGCTAGAAATACAGAAGATATATCAGAGGAGATATTTCCTGCCATAAATGGTTACATTTGATAACTCCATATTATTTTCATAGTTCTTGTCAGTTACAGATTTTCTTACTTTACCATCAGAATTTCTACACAGAATCCATGCTAAAATAACATTTAGTGACAACTTTAACTCTATAGATGCCTGTGGCTTCAAACTAAGGCTGGAATTCCATTATTCCTGAAATACTTGGTTAAATTGTTTCAGGTAAAAGTGGGGTTGGGTCACTGAGCTGCTGCCTACCTTCTGCAAACTGCTGAGATTTGGGAACAACCCAGCGCATATCCATTGCAGATTTTGGTGTATGTGGTAAGGCATGGCCTGATTGCCACCCACCAAAAAATACAGGTGGCTAAACTTGGTGATTTCACCAAAAGCTGTTCTAGTGCATTTAACAAAAGAAGAGTTGAAGGACCAAAATGCAAATATCTGCTTTTCTGTCCCCTGGACTCACTGGGTAAGGGAATAGTGGTCAACTAGGTTCAATGTGATTTTTTTCCTGTAGCCCATACCACTGCCTTCTGTCCAGTACCACAGTGAAAAACACCAGCTCTGTTCAGTTTTTTGAACTCTAAACAGTGATATTTACTGTACTCTATGGGGCTTGGTATTCAAACGATTCCCTTCTCAACCTGAGAGAGGAGATACACAGTAGAAAACTGCTTCCACCTGTTGGAGTGTCTTGCATTTTAAGCAGGGTTAACTGTGGAGCACCATTTGGAAATAGTTTGTAAAATGCTTGAATCCTCTGGGGGTGGTTGTGTTATACACCTTGTAGTTGCTGAGCATTTCAGGACTTAAACTTTATCTCGAAGTTAATCAACTGGGGATCAAGCAAGAGGACTGGATAACAGTTTTACTAATCAAAACAATTTTCGGAACGCTGTTGAGTTCCAGGGAGTTTCCCCTGCCATCTGAAAACACAGTGAGAGAACGCCGAGAGCAGAATTATAAAACAAGCTCTTTAAATCATGTTGTACTTGGAGTTTGATTTCCTAGACTTTACAGTGAGCAATAATAAACTAATTATGATTAAACTGATAAGAAGGACTCTAAGAGTCAGCCAGGAAAGTCTTTCATAAATAACCAGTAAGGAATGCTTGGTCTCACAGTAGACATGCATCAGAAACACTTGGTTTTTGCCTTTTCAGACTCAGCTCTTATAAAAAAAAAAACAAAAAAACAACCACCAAACAAAACCAACCCCAAAACACTGGAATAAAATATATGTTGTTAGTATTAAGTCCCATTTTATCTTAAATCAGATGACATCTTCCTGACCCCAAAGAACTGGCTCCCAGTTATGTTGAAGCAGCAAGATTACTGTTACTGTTATATAGCGAAATTTGGATCTAGACTTAGACATCCTTAGAGGGCAAATAGTTGGGGTCTGGGTTTCTGTGTTTGGCCTATTTTGAATAGTATTTGGGTTTCACAGTTATAACAGGGCAGAATTTATTCGGCTTAATACATGAACATTTCTTCCCAATAGGTTAGGTCAGCTGTGAGGTTTAATCAGTGTTCAGATTTCGGACATGCTGCTCAAGGGCATATAATCGGAGCAAATAAACAGCCAAGAAAATGACTGTGTACAACAGAGATGATGTAGGATTGCAGGGGATCATTTCCACTCAGGTGTTTATGGTGGTAGTGTCTTTTCATGGCAGATAAGATATGACATTCAGTATTACGCTCCGTGTTGCACCAATATATATAAAATAAACAGTTATTGTTGTTTCTTCTTTGGAGCACTTGTCTAAAGGACTGAACTGAATATGTTTGCTCCTTTTTGAAGCATGCAGCTACTTCCCACTAACATTACAAAGATTTAATGTCTTTTATAAAAAGGAGCATGTTTTCAGCTCTTGCCTTTACTTTGCTCTCATGCTGATCCTGCCTCTGGGTAGTCCTAGTCCTATTCCAGTTCTTTTTCCTACGGTTATAGCTACAAATTAAGGCCTCTGATTTCCACTAGTACAATGTGACAAGAACAGTAGTGGGGACCAGAATCTTCTTTTTCCCATGCTGTCCTATATCCATAATTGACAGTATTTTGGAGAAGAAGGGGCACTCAGCCAAGGAATGAAACTTAGAGGCAACCATATCAGCCTCAGAGATTTATTTATTTAATTAAGTCATCATCAGGATGGAAAAATACTCTCAGTTGCCAGAGAGAAATGTTCCATGCTCAGGGAGGGTCAAAGTGCATGCTTGCAAGTTATAAGTTACCAGGACTTGAACAAGAAGCTTCACAAAATATTGCCCTTTGGTCTAACGTAAACCATGTATGTTATGGGTGCATTGGCTGGCAAGGAGGAGAGGGAGAAGGTGTGGGAAATGTGCTCATTTGCTCTGCCACAAGAGTGGTCCTGCCTGAGAAGCAGATGTACTTGGCAGCTGGTTTAATGTTGAGTGAAACAACCGGATGTACTTAAACAGCGAGGCTGAAAAACATAGGAGGATAGGAGTGAACGAGACCACTTCAGACAAAGAGACCATCCTTCAGCAGTCCTTCAGAAACTGTTCAGTTACCTCTGCCCAACTTGCCCCTATTGCCAAAGGTGCAACTAGGCAGTCTGAGCAGTAAAAACTCTGGCCATTTCATACAGCTGGAAAAATTTCTGCCATTGAGCCACCAATGGTCCAAAAAATCTCCCAAATTCCTTTACTCCTAGAGGGCTGGAGCATGAGCTTTGAAGTCTGTGCAGCCAGAGAGGCAGCCCTTCACCAGCAGGCTACCTCTGTGAGTTGGCTCTTCATCTGGTACAAATTGGCCTCATTCTTCTGATCTGGCCCTGTACTAAACATTACTGCTGTACAACGTTTGCTGTCATTTTAGATAGGAGTGAACATTTTTAAGAAAGATTTGGGAAGTATAGCTTGCCTTAGACAACTTCTGGTAAATAGCTCATATTTGCTGCTCTTCCCCAGTGGGAATGCTTATGAACTTTAGAGACAAAAAAAAAAATATCCTCTGGCAGGAGCAATTTAGCAAAAGCAGGGTATATTTTACCAAGGCCTCTCAACTTTCCAGTCAGTTCGGCTGTTGGTTTTTAAATAAGTGTTGCAAGGATCACTCTCGGCTTTTTAATGCTCATCTGATTGGCTTCATTTGTCTCTCTGAGGGGTGTGTTGCTGCAATATTTTCCTGTTCCAGGATCTCACCAATTTCTCATGCAAATTACCCTTGTTAATCATCTCTCAGGACAACCGTGCAGTCCTTCAGCTGCATTTTCTTTGCTCAATGAAACAAGTCAAA
Organism: Thinocorus orbignyianus; assembly: GCA_013400375.1. NCBI lineage: Eukaryota > Metazoa > Chordata > Aves > Ciconiiformes > Thinocoridae > Thinocorus > Thinocorus orbignyianus. The sequence continues at coordinate 870,602 of VXBW01008539.1, forward strand.
TGCATTCAAAACATATTGGGAGTTTTTCAATAATCAGTTCAGGCACTTTTGCCTCACCAGCAATGAAGAGGCACCAATGGACAGAGCTGACAAAAGCTAGAGCAGAGCAGCAGACCATTGGGCTACATGGCCAGTTCCTGGGAAAAAGGATTTCTTAGACTTTCTGTGCTGCAAGAGTTTCTTATCTCAATGACCCATGTGAAATTAGTCTTCATTTGTCTGTGGTAGAACTCTCTTCACACGCAACCATGGATGGGGCTGACAAATATCTCCCCAGCAGTTACAGCTCATTGAGTCGTTGGGGAAAAAAAAGTAGATTTTGCAAATAGGGAGACCTGTTGAATGGAGGGGAAGAATGTTATGGTTTTCAAAAGGAAGATGGCTGTGTCTTGATTCTTCAAAATTTGCTTCTTCAAAAGCTCATCCTTCTGCACTTCATTCTTACAAGTGCCTTGTTCAGTCAGCTCTGGGACGTGGAAATTCAGCTGAAAAGGCACTTTTGGCTTCTTCCAGAATACAACAAATAGATAAATGAAATTTCCTATAAATTATCAGCAATGCAGATTGTTGACTTGCTTGAAAACCAAGAGAATTGGCTTCAAAATTTGCTATTCTCACCCAGCCCTAGTTCTGGTGATCTTCCCAGACGCTGACCTTTTTTTTTTTTTTTTTCCAAAAAAATATTGCTTTATTTTCTCTCTCGCCCTAGCCAAAGTCATTACTTTCCTCTTTGTCATACTGAGACTAGATAGCATTGTAATTATTTCTGACATATGGTATCATCTATCCACCTTTTCTTCCAATATGTCCAAATAAAAGAGGAATACCACTGCAGCCGCTAGACCATAGTTTCCATTAGTTAATACCACTTCATGTCTCTCCGTTCATGGGCGAGCATGGAACTGAATTTCGTGTGCAGGGTGATGTGCTGTGCTTGGAGACCTGGAGTTTTGCTCTCTTATTTCAACTCCTTCAGAACTGGAAATTACAGCTCCAGCTTAAATCTCTAGTTTTGTGGCAAAAGGCCAACGATTCTATCTGAGAGCTCTTCCTTTACCTTCATTAACCCCCAAATGTTGCTGTGTTCAAAATATCCATAAAGGATGTATTTATCATTCATTTTCTGTTCATGTTGATGTGGGAAAACACGTGCAATCAATATTGAATCTCTTTCAAAACAACTTGAAATGGGAATACATATTGGTCTAATCTAAAACTAATCATGATGATAAATGATGCAAAATATGCCAAAAAGTGGAAATCCTGCTTTTGGAAGTTCTTTAGTTATGGATATGTGTACTTATCTGCACATATATCTGTTGCTTAACAAGAAATCAGATCTCAAATCAGAATTAAATTAGAAAGGGAAAAATTGCCCTTAATATTTAAATTTGTGCTCATATCTAAACATTGCATGTCTAGTTCTAGACATTTACCATCAATCTAAATGTAACCTGGTCATATGTTTTATTTACCCATATAAAAATGACCACGAGCACATGGTAAAAGAAGAAAAAGGTAGATTTAAACATGTTAATCTCTCTTCCATGGTTATTTCCTTGTGCAAAATAGAACTGTAAGGCAATGCCAGCTGTGAAACATGACTGTCCTTCTGTATATTTACGGCTCTCCAACTAGTTTGCTGTCCTCTTCTCAGACTGAAAGTATTGAGTTACTGGAGAATTGAGTGCCATTAAAGGTAAATTAGACTGTGGTTTGGCAAACAGTTTAACTCGGTGTAAACCAACTGTGCTGGCAGAAGAAGTCTTGTCCCCGCTCCATATCCTGTCTCTCCAGGGCTTGCTGGCCTCCCATGAGTCCTGGCTGTGCCTGGATCAGCACGTCTGCAGCCACCTTGAGAGTCAGACCAAGGAGCAGATCCAGCTGAAAACTAACCTGTCGGACTAAAGCATTTGTTTTCTCATCAGTTTTCTGCCACAGCAGAAGCTAGTGGCCAAGGATTGTGGAAGGAGAGGACGTCATTGCCATCTGAAACCAGGCTGACCAGTACTCAGCCATTAATGGTTCTGGTGTCTCTAGTAACTCAGTAGGAAGAAGTAGTTGTTTCTAATGTGCCTTCATGGCCATAATATTTCTGGGCTCTGCAGGAAGTTGAATGGTTTGGGCCATGAATATGAATAGTTTTCATTAAGAAGTGTTTTTTCGGGAAAGAATTAAATTTTCAGAGTAACTGATATTTTGGATTCTCACACAGAAAAGGGCTTCTTAACTTCTGTATTTTAAAACTGAGCCGTAAAGGTAACCTCTGTAAGAAGTGAATTTGCTGATAGCTATTTCTGAGGCTTGCAACAGGGTTTTTTTCTCCCAAACTGAGAAGAAAAATCAGGAGAACTGCTAAAATATAAGCTGGTTCAGTTCTGTATGTTTTGAAAGGGTAACTTCAAAACTTGATGTAAATATGGCTTCTCACAGAGCATCAAGTTAAGCAGCTATGCCTTTGCCTCATTAGGTCAGCAATACCAGCCAGCATGAAAATGCAGCTGGTTCCTCTGATATTATTAAAGAAATTCTAAATACACACACACACTTGTAGCATCAGTCCCCAAATGAAGACTCCAGATAACCAAGTTGTTTTGTGGGGAGGTAGAATCAGTAACATGGGTTAGAGTAACAACATGTTAAGTTAATTTAGGTCTATAAATATCCTGGTTTTCTGTTATGGTTTTAATCTTTATTGAAATAAATTATTCTTATTTATTTTATTTCACATGTGCATATGTTCCAGTAAATAGTTTATATCTGCGTATATAGGCTTGTAAGACTATAACATATTTTGCAAAAGTCTTCTAAGACATAAATGGTGTTAGTAGAAATCCTTGTGTGAGAAAACACACAGACACCAACACACACTCAGTCTTTAGTATTTCCCTGTGCGTTTTTACAAACAATGGCAAACCATCCCCATTGTTCTGTTGTGTGGGTTTTTTTAACAGCACAAAATATTTTTTTACATCTCTGAGAAGAACTTAAACCATCTTTTTGCTTTCTGTACTTATTTTGACGGTTTTGCATATTACTTTTTATCTAAACTCGGTGTTTGAACATACACTTATCACACGCCTGTTTTCTTTGTTGCTTGTAATTACTGAATAAGTCAGAATCACAGCCGAGGAATTCTGTGTGGTATTACATCTGGAGTATTGTACTATAGCAACATTGCACTTTGCAGAGCTTCTACTCTCGTAGATTTGATCTTAATGATGGGCTACACTTTCATCTTTAAAAAAAATCATTTTCCGCAACTCACTGCTTTTTATACCTCAGCTAGAAAATGCTGTTTATTGTTCAGTTTCTCTTGTGTACAGTGTTTGTATCTATAATTGAAACTTAAAAGCTAAGAGCTTGAATAATTCAATCGGAAAGCATATTGTTTTTACTGTTCTCAGTTTGAATTCAAACGATCACATTATTGTGATGTTATAATATCAGAATGTATTTATTTTTACTTGCACAGTCATAGTAGGCAGCATCTCTTTGCGGGGGAAAAAAATTAAAAAGCAAAGGAGGAGGGAAAGAAAAAAAAAAAGCGCCGAGCTTTATCCATACTGGGTCTTCTGGTCTAACTTAAGCAAATGAGATATCTTGTCCCCTCCAGCAAGCGCCTGGTCTGTTGCTAAGACTCCTTCTATCAGTGTGGCTGCATGCACTGAAACTGCCCCTAAGGCTGAGTGTGATCCTGTCGGGTAGGAAACGCATCACCTCCTCATTTGAAGGCACCTCAGTTACTGAGTGTGTCACTGATACTACGCTCTTGGCTGTTCAATGTCAGCTCAGGAAGGTAGAGAGAGAAAGCATCCCTGCTTTCTCTACTACAAAATGCCTTGTGGAATTACAAAGAGAGAATAGCTCCACGCAATCTCCATTGATGTCTCTAGACACCTTTTCACCTCTAAATTAGCTGGTTTACTGTAGAACAAATTGAGGTTCAGATGTTTTGTGTTTAGTGTGTATTTTTATGGATGTAATAGGTAATGGAAAAAAACCACCTAATATTTTCATTAAATTATTGACTGACATTCTCTGAATGATTTGAATCAGTGCAAACATAAGAGCATTGAAAACAGAATGGATAAACTACAATATCTAGTGCAAGCACTGCATATTTTGTCTCAACTGAACTGCATGGCAATTTTTAAAAATTGATAAAACAAAGCGTCACATGTGATTTTTGGTTTAATATGGCTGAAGCAGTTGGTAAGAGGTACCAATAACATGGAAAGGATCCATTTTTTTCTTTATTGTTCTGTTTGAATAAATATATGATAATCTACTCTTAGATAGTGCTGTAGCTGTGGAAGTAGGCCCAGGAAGAAAAACTGTCCTTCCTCCCAGACCTGTGAATCTGAAATTTTCTTATCTATATAGATTTTCATTTGTCCTTAGCATGATTTCAGCACAAACGAAGGGCTTAGCCAGACTCCCATGGTGTGTCCTCCGGGTACTGAACAGCTTAACATCTTTTTCTCTGCTTACCAAGCTTAATGCCTTGTAAATCAACCACTCCATTATGCAATAATTCCCCTTATTCTTAATTCAAAATAACAAAGTTAACAGCCGAATTTGGATAATGAGAAACAATATAGTTTTTGGCCTGTACATGATCCTCATTCATTATCTTTTCTTCTTTCTATTTTATTTTTGTGGGAAATTAAACCCCCTTTTATTTGCAAACCTATCCATATCACTTTATAAGGCATATTATTAGCAAAGAGCATGATTTATTGAACTGAGGAATTTCAGTAAGGTCTAAATGATATAGTTTGCAAAGAAACTCTTTTTTTTCATGGTCTGATCTGATAACACCAGGAGCCCCCTGCCAAGAAAACATGCAGTAATAAACTTGCAGAAAGCTTTCACTCCTGCCTATCAGTGATGATGGTTCCCCCTTCTCTTACCTCCAACGTTACCCAAATGGGGATGTACGAGCATCTCCCAACTGGCTGTCTTGTGTGGTAAAATGAAGAAAGCCTTAAACTTCACAATTGCCAATAATGAGCAATCATTACTCAAATTACACCAAGCACTGATTAGGTTTAAAGTAATGAAGAAAACAACACGATCAATCATCATCAACCCAAAAGAAGTCAATCTGTGCTAGAGATACAGCAAGATCTTAGTGGAGGGCTCCATCTACAGGGTTTGGGAGATGAGAGAGAAAATTCTTCACATCAAAACATTTGAAAAAGATTCCCCATGCTCCCCACTCTACTCAGATTTTTCTTAGAAGTCTCCACAGGCCATGCATGTAAGGATTTTTTTCCCCCTTTCTTTAGCTGCACAAAAATAAAAAGGGCCTTATAAAAAAATTAAGGTAGGAAGACTTTTTGGAAGAACGTTTTGCTGCTGTTGGACTGGAATGGCTGTTAAGAAAAATAAATCACCAGAGTTAAATACCTAACATCTATCAAATAGTAAAAAAAGCTCTGACTGTGTGAACAGCATCAGTGGAAGCTGAGGTTTTTAATGCAATTTGTATTAATAGGTTCTAGCCACAGAAATAACACAGGAAAAGCACAAATTGCACGGGAAATTCCCATTTGTCAATATTCATCAGCTGCTAAACAGAAAAAGCTTATTTTGAAAATCAAGAGGAAATTCGTCCAAAGCCACATTTCTTAGGCACAGAATAAGATTTTGATACCAGCTACAGACTGGCTCTAATGAGAAAGGACCCACTGTATTTTTTAAAAAAAGGATGAGAGTAGGTATGTTACTATTCTGTACATAAGTATTGTATATGTAAACTTTAAACTGCATATGAATAGCAGTAATATATTCATTTTATAAAAAGACATAAAGGCAGTATTATTCTTTAGGAATAATTTCAATTGAAATATGTCCCCTGCCCATGTGCTGAAGACACTACAGAACAATTATTTTAAAAGAAAATTATGCATAGGAAAATAGAGGATTAACATTCCAATTTAAAGTCTGCTCAATGTAACACAAGTTTCTCTGTTGATCATTCATTTTTAAATAATCATTAGAAATAATGAGATACCCTTTTTACTAGTCTTTCATTTGTATGTCTGAAGGGAAATAAAAAATAATACACAGCCGTTCTGGTATCAGTTTACATTATACAGTCCTTGTGGAGCAGTCCAAAAAATATAAAGGGAAAATATATAACTTAGACTTTTCCCTTGAGCCATTCGGTACCGTGTGGCAGAGGATGGTCTCTCTCCTACAGTTCTGTAACTGGCCTGAGATAATCTATAGGAGAAATGTCATCTCAGTAAAACTTCACACTGCTTTGGAGTAATTTTTTATTAAAACATTATTTCAACATCCTATATCAACAGTAAATTTAATGTAGCTTATGTAACGGGCTTAATGTTTGTTGATTATCAGGAAATTATGAGCTAGTGAAGGAATTTCAATACTGATTTTTTTTTTTTCTAAGACAAATTTAAAAGTTAAGCGTGTGGATAAGTGCCTGGCTGAGTCACAGATTAATCTGAACACTTGCTATTAAATAAAGCTCCGTGAGTAGTTTTGTAAGGGTAAAAAGTGGATTGGGAGTTCAGGTATTTGTAGACATCATTTTGAAGTAGCCGAATATTTATCTTTCTTCCTGAAAGTCCCAATCCTAAAATACATAGTCTTCATGCAAGTAATTGTGCTGTGCACTTATGAACTTTCATGAGTAATGTGGCCCTATAAATATTAAATGGCAATAAAGTATTTTTTAAGAAAAAATAATTAGGTTGTTTATTAAAATTTTGATTTACTTAAATAGGCCTTCAATAATATTGATTGTCTTTTCCCCCCTTCTACCTTGCGATTGTGAAAAAATGGCATCTATACCATTGTGCTTGAGAGTTCATCTGTGTTCTGCAGTTTTATCTTTTCATAGTTTCTCCATTTCTAAGTATGTTAAAATAATATTTTCTTGTAATACCACTGCTAATTTAATGCAAAAATTAAATCTGCTCATTTACAGAAAAACCCAAACAAAAAAACAACAACCAAACAAAAGGAAAAAAAAACCACACCAAACAACCAAGAAAGAAACAAAATCTTGCTGGAAGAAGTTGACAGCTATAAGCATGTTTTGCAAAGTTTTTACATTATACTTCTTTAAAGCATATTTGGATTGTCCGTCCTTGACAACAATAATAAACTATTTCCATGGAAACTCAGGGGAGAAACCAGTGGAAATCTCATCAGCAGAGCAGGTAGCAATGCTGACTACAGAAGGAATGACTTAGCGCAAGGGAAAGAAACTCAGTTGTTAAGGAATTAAAACAAAAACAAATCCTTTGGTTCTGATTGATGGTTTTCAGGCCTTTTAGGAAAAGCTGAAGGGAGCAGAGGCAAAAACTAATGTCTCTTAAGAAACTGGAAGGCAGAGGCTGTCCTTGTGGAGGCCACCTTCCACAGGCATTGTGCCACAGGGCACACAGGGACAAGAAAGTTGCAGCCGGGGCTCCTATAATGACAACTGGGAGGACTGTTTCTCACCACAGCACCTCTGTGGGTGGTTTTACTGAGGGTCTTGGGCATTGCTGCTGTAATTAGGCAATAAATAGCCAAGCTGGTAATAAAGTATTGTATTATGGTATTAGCTTTCATTATGTTCCCAGGTAACAATTGGGTTGTACTGCATAAGTAGAAAACAACAGTCAGTAGCATCTTTAAAGTGATCTCTAATAAATTTCTTCTAAACCCCTATGATCTCAGCACAGTGCAGAGCAACATCTCAAAATATTACTTGCAGGAGACCAGTGTATTGATTTTGTAAGATTATCCAGCACAGAGACTTCAAGAGAGGGATCTTGCCCCAACATATTCTTCAGTAGCAATAAACCCTAGGTGTTAATGGATCTCTTCAGGAACAAAATGTGGCCTTCATAGTGCTTTTCATGCTTTGCATCTTTTGCAGACCCACTGGGGACCATTCTGCTCTTCTTGGATCTGAGATCCGTGTCTTCTAGGAAATGGCAAGAAAGGGCTCTTGCATCCAAACTTCTGCTTCCCAATGTAAGAGGTCCCCTAAGAGCAAAACTCTGGTAGAAGAGTTTCGGGAGCAATTTATTCCTTTAACAGATCATCTCAGAAGTACCTGGTCTGAGAACCAGCCTTGTCTCCCCTCCACAAGGAGCATGAAAAGAAAGCTCCATCAGCCTTTCAGATTGGAGGAAATCTAGATGAGAAGTATAGAAGAAAACTGTTTCTAGAGAAGCTGTTATTAGTGATCTCCAGCTGTTGTATTCAGGCAGGAATATATCGAGCATGGGAATATGGAGGTAAAGTTGTGGGCAGTGCACTGGGAATTGCCAAAGAGCCAGCTGGGAATTTGTGAGAAAATATTTGTCACTGACAACAGCCCAGACTGTACCTGTTAGTGAAGGCAACACCAGGTTCCACAAAACTATTTTCATTAATATTTCTCAGGATTTGGACAAGAATGCCTGGTGAAAGCCATGGTGGGGTGGGAGGGTGCAGAAGAAAAAAGTGAATGTGATCTGCTTTCATGAGTAGTTATTTAGAAAAGGTACAACAGTGAAGGAGCTTGGTGTCTTTCTAGTCTGGTGCCTAAAGTAATTTATTTTAGACATAGGAGACAGTTCCTTTCCCAGCTTTACAGCCCATGTGGGTACCCTCACCATACAGAGGAGGAATTATTTTTGTATCAATGTGTTTGTTTTCAGACCAAGTGCTTAAGAAGATAGGTCATGAGATAGTGAAAGAGGTTTGAAGAGATCACCTCTAGGAAAACTGTAACCACCAAAATACCCTTTATATGGAAGACTAATAATGTTGTGAATATCTTAAAATAATTACATTAGAAACAGGAAAACATGAGCACATGTGGATTGAGACAGAGATGGAATTCTGCTGATGCTCAGCTTGGTGGTCCTGTGGGCAGGCAACATACATAAGCAATTGCCCAAGGCAACAACATTCTTTATTAGATTGATTAAGCACCAGGTTTACTTATTGTCGTTAGTAATGGATGCCAGATTTCTGCTTTGCCTATAGTAATAGGAACCAGCAGAGAGGAAGGAGTGTTACTGTGAGCATTGGTCCTACTAGTTCTGTGGAATTTTCACACCTACCTTGTTTTAATGTGGAAACAACCACAAATGGTCCTCACCCAACACATGCAGCGTGATTCATTGTTCTTTCAACCTAAAACTGAGATTTGCTAAAGCTGATTTAGGTAAAATAAGAAATATGGGCCCTTTGTTGTACCATCCAAGTAACTCCTAGGTTTGTTTTGCACTGGGATTTCATCAAGGTGAATTGTTCTAGGGTGGAGCTAGAAGAGAAGAAGTGCAGCTGTTTACAAAGGAAATAGAGTGTTGAACACAACATTGCATATGCAGGGCTACTTTTAATATTCAGATTAGCCAAAGACACAATCCATGTGATGAATTTGCTCACCAGACCCACACGTGCCCCAAAGAGGCACAACAACTTCATCACTGCAGCCTATAAGCTGTGGGAATGCATCAAATATATTGGAACAAGGCATAGATCTAAGGCAGCCGAAGGAAGTGTGAATCTTTACATTGACTTCCCATTGTTATATGTGCTCTGGAGCAGATCCGTGATACATAAACTCCTTAAAAGGTTTTCTTTGAAAGTTGCTCAACTCAAACTCCTAAATCATTTAAGTGCTCTTGAAAATGATGCTTGCACATTCTGTACCCATGTGAAGTCTCTGTCACCTCATCTACCAACATTTTCTTACAAATATTTGCTGCTGGATTAATTTTCAAAATATATGTAGTGATATAAAATTGATTAATTCTTAGTTACCTAATAAATGTCCTTCTTCACTATTGGTTGTTAACATAAACATTATCACACGGTTTAGATTTTTCTTTATTGCATACCATCTAATATAGAAGATGCAACATATTTTATCAATAAAATCAGTACTTTAAATGTAATATATTCAATCAAGACCTCATGTTTCTGCTTTTAGTTAGCTGGAAAGCTTCTATTTCCAATAGTTTTAATACAAATGCGATTAGATTGTTTTTTAATGCTATTACATTAAAGACATCACTCATATGTACATTTTTCATTATTGAGCAAATAAGATCAACCAAAAACTATCTGCAGTTTCAAAGTTCACTATGTTAATACTGAAGTTTTAAAATGATGGGTAGAAGTTGCTATTACATGTGCTTTTTTATTACAGGCATTTTTTGCAGAGGAGGGTGTATACTAATATAAATGTGCATATATGTATATATATAGTACAATAATTTCAATCTATTGCTTCCATATTGATATAAATTTTTTTACATAGACAAATATAATTGAGTACAAAAATTATTATAAAGTTTAATAATTTACATCCAATCACAAAACTGAAAGTACAGAAACAATTACTTAAAAGACAGAATTGCTAGAACAAGAAAGTGACAAGTATCTTAAGAAAAAAATACTTCTCTCCTATAGAGTTAGATTATTCATTTTATGTATTTATAATAGATTCAGTTCCTAGGATTCCAAATGCTTCTGACCTTTTGCAAAAGAGGCTGATATGTTGAATTATGTTTCCCATATTTATATTTTGGATCTCTGCCTGCCTTATTTTAACAAAATTCAAAACTTTTCAAAAATGGTGAGAAACATAGAAAGCTACTAATACTGTCCTACTCTTGTGACGATCTGCAGGACAATGAAGAAGAATGGGTTTTGCAGCTAAGACATGTTGTGACTCACTGTAGAAAATGATCTCACTGTCCCCCCAAATCAAAAATGCCTCTCTCTAAAATCCAACTTTTTTCTAGAATCAAATATAGTCAGTTTTATCTCCTAGACAGCAGCAAACTTGTCTCTGGTTCTATGTAGGTGTCTGCTCTAATCTTTGGCTTCATCAAAGTGAACAGGACAAGGCATTAGTGCAGGGAGGTCTGTGCAAAGTCACTTTGCAGGGTTCACATGATGCTGAGAAGAGTTTTGAATAGGGCTGCCCCTCCAGAACAGCAATGCCTGCTAAATTAAAGCAGAGAAGAAAAAATATGAGTTATATCAGAAACAAAATTACACACAGCATCATAGGGAGGAAGACTAGTATTTTATGAGAGTTTTGAGGCTGTTGGTCATCTTTTGATAACAGGCCAGTAGAAGGTGTTTGCTTGTTTGATTGAGTTCTTGCTTTGCAAGGGATAACCCTTAAGCATTTCAATTGAAGAAATTGGTAGTTTCCTCCAATAAAATCAAGACTGGACTTTAACATCCCATTGTGGTACAAAAGAAGCATTAAAGAAATCCTTTGCTCACTGAAGTAAATGACAGCTTTGCCATTGATTTCATTTGGGTCAGGATTTTATGCGTTATGTTTAATTTCAACTAACACTGTTTTCATTTTAGCTATTTTTAGCTGTGTTTTCTTTATATATATATAAGATATTCTTGAGCAATAGCAGGGTGTTCCTGACTTTAAGTGTTCTAAAAATGAATGTTTTAAAAATGCAGAGAAGTGTTACAAATTTTAACTAAAAATAGTTACTCAGTAGATGAATTTTATCATGACATGGGAAAAAATAGCAACACATGCCCCTGTTCCAAAATTTGACAAGACAAAACATGTAGAAGGTGGTCATTTAAACAGCATACATGCAAATGAGGTCATTCCATTTTGTTGTTTCTGATGATAGTTTCTACATTGCTCATTTAAACAAAAGTATGTTTTATTTTCTATAGAAGTCTATTTCTTTCATTATTTTTATAATCAAATAAACTTTACTGTAAGTGATACGATGCCAAATCCAAATAATGGCTATGAAGATAAAGTATATGGACTCTTGAAAACCTTCAAGATGCAAAAACATTTTTACAAAATAATCAAACAGAAATGCACATACGTGTGTGAGATGATATTGGCTTAATTCTGACAAGAGCTGCCAGTTTTTTCTATGTCATCAGATGAAAGGCACTGATGGCCACATGGACACCAACACAGAGTTATCTGGGAACTGCAAGTATTTTTGGCACAAAAAATTGAAAGGAGTGAAGAAAGTGAGGGACAAAGAGCTAAGGAGGGAAGACAGGAGATTTTCTGTTTTTTCACAGATGAGCTAGGATACAAAATCCAGAATTTTGGGGTGGGATTTTTCTTTTTTTTTTTCTTTTCTTTTTTTTTTTGTTTTGTTTGTAATTTGATAAAATAATTTTGAACAGATATACTACATTTATATTTCATTTGAGTGTATGTGTGTGTGCTTTTGGTGTATATACCTCTGTGCCTGTCTGCATAGATGGAGAGTCTTAGGCTCTCTGGCTGGCTGTGGTGAGTCAGCCAGAAGATTACTCTTTGTTAATAATATTTGCCCTTACTTCATTTTGAATTGTTATCCCCTGTGGATAGTTTTATAGGTATTTAATGTAAAATTAAAAGAAGACAACCATAGAGGTTTATGGTACAGCAAATTCAGGTTTCCTGTCTCTTGTTAGAATAGTTTCAATCATTTGGAGTATATATTGAGAGCACCAATGTAAGTCATGCTTTAAATAAAATTGTTTGGAAGCAGGTATAAATGACTTGAAATGGGAGCAGCGGAGTTGACTCTTGTAGAGATGAGAACACAGCACTTTCCGTAGTCCACATAGCACCACTGAGAAAACAGGTATAGGGATGCGTTGGATACCTTTAAAAGCCATAGTGAGGCAGCCATCCTGTGCTTATCTGAGAGCATTTAATTGTTATTCTTACTAAAGTCAGGGTTAGTTGGTGACCCAAGAATAGCCAGCTGGATAGCCAGCTCCAATTTATTCTTTGAACATTCAGTAAGCATTTGGAAACAGAAGACATTTTGGAGCTTTATGTTGTAATCCAGATTGATGTGTACTAGATAGACTCCTAAACCACACAGAAGATTTTATGAGAACACAGGAGAGAACATATGCTTCTGTAATAAACCAAATACAATATATATGTGTTATATATGTATATATATATGTGCAGATATGCATATATAGAAGACACATATCACATATATGTAAGAAGAGAACTCAAGTGCCATATATTTTAAGCAAATTATACCTGTGCTGTCCTGTATATCTGCAAGAAAAAAATACATGATATTGCAATACTAACTCTTAGAAGTTTGCACTCGTTACAGGTACTTGAATCTTCTACTTATTTTTGTAAAGCAATAAAGAAGGGGACTTCTAAGTTCACTTACCTGTTGTCAATTACTGATGCCTCATTACACAAATCACTTGGAAAGCTGATGAGGTTTTATCTAACATAGAGGCCAGGTCAATCAATCGTCATCAGACCTGTGGATCTTCAATGGACATTGAAAGGTTAACTCAGTTCTTCAGGGCCTCCATCATGTCAGCAAAAATTAGCAAGAAGGTGGCTGAGTTGTCAATAGAGCACAGAGACAATTAGTTAATGACTAGAATGTTAGCACTTGGGGAATTGATAACAAAATGAGCCATCTTGGATACATTTGCATGCATTTAGAAAATCTATATAGCTTGGTGGGAAGGGACGGAAGTCTGTGCATATGCTGCAGTAAGGAGTGCCATAAAGCAGAATTATGTATGTCTGAGTGTATTGTAGACTTGACTGTTCTAAATGAAGTCACTGTATCTAAAAACCCTGCACATTTCAGTTTCTTGGACTGAGGTACTTGGTTTTACTGATCTACTCAGTAGCCTGCATCAGCAATGACTCTGCTGCCCTGTCATCATAACCCCATTTTCAGCTAAATGATTATGGATTTGATATATTCTACAGTAAGCACTGGCCCTACCTATTGTGATTAAAATTGGAGCTTGTTAAAACAGGAACAATGTAAAATTAAAAGACTTTCACCTGTTTAGGATTTCATCACTTAATTTTATTCTTGACTTCTCTTCTTTCATAAGAATATTTTGTAAGACTGCCACCTGCATTCATTTCATTTTTATATCCCTTGTTGGAACATGAAATCCTCTGTCCATATCAGTAGGCCAGAGTTCCTTCTTGTGTTGGCTGAGGCTTCTTAACTAGTTTAGTCATGAAAAATAAATGTTAGAAATTTTCTGCATAATTACTTGGAGAAGTGGCTTTTGATTGTTTCAAGGTCTCCTCTACCTTTGCGCTCTCCATTAGGTTTCGATACATTTCTGACACTCTAGACTACATTTAAAATTGCTCAAACGTTCTGCCATTGAAGTATTACAGAGATTTATTTTAGGCTATTAGGTTTCTCTCTTCCTTTGATGGAAGACTAGTGTAGGCTCTATATCTGAATTGCATTGTCCACCATTATAAACACCCCCTTAATAAGAGACATCCACTCAGTGTCTAACAAAAGAATTCCTTGGATTCTGAGAACAGCTTTAAGAAGATATATCATATATAGTATAGGTTATCTTGTGACCCAATTGCCTTCCTATTGATGTGCTGATACATGGATTTATGTCCCTGAGTGCTTTGACATACAAGTATCCAATTATATTCAATTTAGATTCAGGTGGCAAAGACCTTCACTTTTATTTTGCGAGCATAGATTTTGTAAGTTTTAAAGAAAATGTCATGAAGGGAAAGGGAGGATTTTTAGATAGCTGACTCCAGCTTTATGTTTTCTACCCCTACAACCCTCTGCAAACCATAACAGTTTAAGTCATAATCATATTTACATGAGATTTAGTGAGAAAGGAGCGTGAGATGACCAATTGGTGGTTTCTGCAACAGTGAAAGTGAGACATTACTGGCTCCAGCATCTGTTAAGACAGTTTTCAGTCCTACATTTTATAAACAAAAAAGGCATCTCTTTTCCTCCTGTGAGCAATAAAGGGGATGAGAATGTGCTTTAAAGACATCCGCATTTGAATTGTCCCATCTGAAGCAGAAAGCCTAATTGTCTGGAATATTAGTCCTCCATGCCATTGTGATGAGCCTTTATGAGTATCTTACTCCAAGTGTATTGAAAAACTCAAGTGTGCTTGACACTGAGCGCTAATGTTTCTCTCTACATGTTGATGTTACGGTCACAAAAATGTGTCGTGCCTTAGAGCTGTAACTTCCAAAGCAATTACGCACAGGAAATCTTTCGGATTAAGTGAAAATAAAAATATCATGGCCAGTAAACACTGTTTCATTACCAGGCTTGTGATCAGTGTTGGTGTGTTTAAGCCATAGTCATATTGTGCTTTCTTTAGTCTTTATTATTACAATTCAAAGGATTTTCTTTTCATCCGTTAAGTTCAGGTTTAAATATATAACGGGACACTTTCTACATTATTACATCTGGAGTTACTCAACTATGATCAATTGAGCTGTACCAGATTAACCAAGAGCAAGCTTTTGCCCATAATGTCATGGTAACAGTCACAAAGAGAGACACATTTTCTATAAAGCGTTGCAAACCCACACTCTTGGATTGTACTCATGGTACCCAGACTTTTGGAACCCGATGCATTCCTCCTTTTCACCTGCTCTTCACCTCCTACAGAGGAAGCCTTTTACCCCTGGGATGTATTGTCATCCTGCCTCTTTGACCTCTACACTGACGGCAATGGTTAAACTTCCTTGATGAAAGTTTTCTTCTTGGCATTTTGTTGAAATGCTGCTCATACTTTAAAGCCATCATATAGATTCTTTAAGGATGGTTTCTGGTTCCCTAAAGAAATTCCACAATAGCTGTTGAGCTGTTGCAACTCTTGCCTTTCTTGTTTCTCATTTCTTTCTTGCACTTTGATCAGAAGCTTTGTTGAAATGTGTTGGTGTTGGTCCAAGGGAAGTTTTCTTTTTTGTCTCATGCCAGCTACACTGAAGTATATTTCTGAGCAGAAGAATGGGCTAAGCAGGGAGTCCTGCTTGGGGAATGTAAACACTATTGTGGTCAGTAAATTAAGAAATATCCTGAAGTTAAAGACAAAACTTGTATCTAGATGGGAAGAGATGCCCATAGTAAAACAAAAAGCACTCTGAGGATTTCAGCTGAAATATTTATTGACATCTATTTAACTGCCAATCTTGAGATTACTTTTATATGAAATTAATAAATACTGAACCACTTCTGCCTAGTTTTCTCTGGAAATAAAACCAAAAAAAACCCCACAACTGGGAAAACCCATCTTCATTGGTATTTCCCCTGTAGGTAGAAACAAAAAAGTAGAGTGAAAACTGTTCCCTTATGATCTCACATCTAGGAAGACCCATAAGCCTCATCTACATTGGTATAAGAACAGCACCTCTGAGCTCTTTGAAGTTATACCCTTCAGTACTAAGCTGATTACGTTCCAGAGAGAAATCTAGGATGATGGTTAATAAGGGTTTGCAGTTTCACCATGGTTTTGATCAGAAACAGATGGTATATCTGAAACAATTAGAAAAACTTTTGTTTAGAAGCAGCCCATACATAATTGACTGTTTGATGTAGACATCATAGCATTTGGTATTGGGGAGAGAAATTTGTAAATCCATTTAAAATTTGGTGTGCTAGGACCTCAGCAGGTGTCAGTTGGCATTGCTTCTGGAAGCCATGTCAGCTCACATGAGCTAAAGATCCCAACCCGCAGTCACTTCAAAGGAGCAATCATCTTTTTACAAAACGACCAGAACCGCACCCTTTCCTAAGAACAATTTCACAGAAGGTGCAGCAGCGCACACACAATATAAGATGATGCTGCAAAATCACTTTGGTTAAGGACTCCTTCCACTATAAGTCCAGCTGAGCATGCCTGGCCTTGAAGCACGTGTGAATCCAAGTAACACCAGGCACTGCGATCATGGCACTGGGTTGGTTTTGTCTTTATGAACTGTTTACGTCTTCCTTAAGAATTAGTGCTCAGTTAGGACCTTGCAACTAATTCAGTATTTTCCTACCAGAAGGCAAGAAGCTATGAGTTACTGCAGAGGAAAAAGGCAGTATGCACAATATTAACATGTAGACTTCCAGGGGTGGCCAAAACATAGTCATGCAGCCCTGTGGATGGTGGAATCTCCAGCTGTGGAGACCCATTCCTGCTCTGAAAATTGTTGGTGATCACTTTCCTGTAAACTCTGGTGTGATAGAACATTCTGTCCTCAGGGATGGTGATTACAAGTTAGCTCCATGAAGGGATGCTTAAAAGATTCAGTTGCCTCCTGTAGGTTTTTATTGCCAGAAGAAATTATCTTGTGCCTAAAATTCAGAGTAAACCAATAATGCTTACACGTGGTTTCATGTGTGTATGATTGGTATAGATTTTTATGGATTTTGAAGGAAGGACAAATGGAACTAGGTGATCGCTTAGTAAGTAAGCACTAAGTAAGTGCTTCAAAAACACTGGGGAATTGTACTTACTGAGAATTTAACAGAACATTGTGGTAGTCCAAATTTCTACCTCCCAAAGAAGTTAGAACTTTATTTCTGTAGGAGCAGGATTAGATGTGATGAACACTCTGTAGAATCCCAGTATGTACACACAAAGCTAATTGTCTTCAATTGCCATTTTCATTAAGCCCTCTTTTTGCACTCCACTTGTAATGGAATGAAAATATAAGTAATAAGGGGCCCAGGTACACAAGGTGCACATTTAAACCATGTAAGATGCTTGCATGAGTATAGTGTCATGAGGCAAACCTCTAAACATGAATTAGACCTGAGTATAAAAATATTTTCACACACATTGCCCAGATTTATTCCACCTAACTTTAGGCACTTAATGAAGGTACTTAAGAATGTACTCTCCTGTGGCTCTCCGTGTAGTCAATGGAGTGAGAGAGGCATCTTAAGGAGGCAATTTAGCCTGTGTATGATCTGAATTGTCCTCCAACACCTGTTTAGTTATTTGGAGGGTAACAAAGCTTTTACGGTAGGTATTTCAGTTGGCTACCTCATACAGGGCAGATAAATCTTGGCCAAACAGATTGTGTGTTGGAAGTTAACTGTTTACATTGCACTGTTGCTGTGATTTCTTTGAAGTTATGAACATTCCCTCAGGAATCTTAGTGATAAAAAAATAATAATTTAGAGAGAAGCTAAGAAATCTTTAGAGTTTCTTTAAACCTTTATACCAGACTCTGCTTCCTTACACAATATTAATATTGCAAATTACACTGTAAGGAACTAGTTCCTCAGAATGCCATACTTTTCTTCAGTACCTCAGTTCTCTAAATAGGAAGATCTGATTACTTGACTCAAAGGCAACAAACAGTGATTTTAGACAACATTTGGCTATTTGTAGTTCTATTAGTAATTTTCATGAGTTGCTGCAACAGCATGTAATGAGTGTAAAAGTCAACAAAAAAGGTTTTAACTAGCACTAAATTTCTTCCCTGCCAAAGTAAACACCATCACGATTCTGCTTAAAAAGAAAATCCATCCTAGCATGAGCAATCATTGTTTCCTTCCTGCACGGACTGGGAATGTATGAGTAAGGAGAACATTTCTCTTGGAATAATAGTAGAAATGGTGAAGTAGACATCCATTTTCTCACTACCTGAAATTATTTTGTATGAATCTCATGCAAAGCTGTCTAGGTGGCATTTTTTTTTTCCAGATATTGGGGTTAATTTTTTACTTCCAAGTCCAGTTTTGGTTCCTATACCTCTCAGCCAAATTTTCCCAATGATACCAGAGGAATGTGTATCTCGTTTCTCCTTGTTTGATCTTACCAAGGTGTAGCTTCATGTAGATCTCTGTTAGTGAATGCGCTTATGGGGGATCAGACTACTTCCCTAGATGAATCCAACAGTGATCAGAACCAGATGCTTTATACGAGGGTGCAAGAAACTCCCCGGTAAATAATATAATATAATCTAGTCATTGAGGAAAGTTGCTTTATTCTCCTGTGGACATTAAGTGCCTTTTAAAGTACTTTATTTTCTGTAATTGAATCAAGAATCTTAGAATACAGCTTTAGTCATGTTTTGTCTTTTGCTAAATTTTTATCCTCAACAAAGATCTTGTGGCCTAGAGCACCACAGATTAATTTGTGCATTCTGCAAGAAGTATATTCAAATATCTGGTTTTTTTCACTTTCATAGAATATCACTTTTCCTTGTGTGATAAAGTGAAAAATTCAAATTTTATCAGGATCTATTTATCTTTCTTTTTTTAAAAAAATGTTATTCTACATTTCCTATGGAATCTTTCAAAACAGAAAGATAATAATAATTCATTTTAATAAGGCATTAAGCTAGTTGTTCCTCTGGTTGTGAATTAAGGAATAGAATAGAGTGTAATACAAGTGAAATTAGTAATTGGATTCAGCTCTGTGGGAATAGAAGTGACTAGTGAAAACTCAACTCAGAACTTTTGCCAAAAAATTGAAATAAAATAGTTTTTAAGGTTTGAAAAAAGTCAGTGAGATGCTGCAGTTAACTTTATCGTTGTTTATTTATTTGCATTAAGGCAGTGCCCAAAGAGCCAGTGAGTGATTAGGACCTTTCCTAGGACTAATCAAAAAAAACATGAAAGGGCCTAAAACCTAATGTCTAATTTTATAGATTTAAGTAGTCCCTGTTGGCTTGTTTGGCTTGTTTACATGACAAGTGACAACAACTAAATAAATTCCAGATTTAGGGGAGTAGCACATACTAATCATTGCATGACTAAGACTGATGGAATTTGTCTCTTTTTCTGCTTTACCATATTAGAGTGATTGTGGTTCTTTATTCTTTTTCTTTGGTGTTTTTTGGGTTGTTTTTTTTTTGGGGGGGGGGGGGGGGGTGTGGTTTTTTTTAACGTTTTTATAATCACAGCCCAAAAAACCTATCCCGGAACATTTTCAACATTGTTCAAGTAGGTGGTTTGTATTAAAAACCAAAAGAGCTGTCAACCTTGATTGTGAAACCTCTTATTTTTATGAGAAATGAGCCACTGGAGTATTGAAAGAGTAAAGGTAGATATACCTCTGAGGAAGGTTACAGAACTGCATCCTATTTCACATGTTTAGGCCTGCCAACAGGTACACACATTTATTCCACCAAAAATTACCTCAAAAAGCTAACAAAAAAAAAAGTTTTAGGAAAAGTCTGCATGATCTAGGAAATCCTTGAGGATCTTTCAGGTTACAGAGTTCTCCAGCCCAATTTGGTAAATTTGGATGCTGTATCAGAGCAATACTTTCCTAGGAATTAATTTGAACATGTTATTACATGTGAGCATTTTGGAGATATCTAGTAGTAGATATTACACACCATTTTCACTTATGGGTTGTATAAACCAGCAATAGCTTTATGAATATTTGGGCCCTGGTACAGAGCCAAAATCAATCAACACTGTGGTATGAGAGGAGCTTCTTTAGACACTAAAAACAATGAGGTTCAAAGAAGTCAGCACACTTACATTTAAGGGAGCACATCACAAAGCGAATTGGGTCATCTCAGGAAAATATAAAAGCATTATTCCTCTGAGATTTGAAAAAAAATACATAATTACTTCTTCCACCAAGCATGATTCTTTTAAATAACCTTCATTTTTGTCCCTTGGAAATGAAAAGAGGTTTACATTAAAAAGGCATTTCCTCTGACTCGCTGTCCTTGAGCAGCACAAAATGTAAACTATACCCTTTCCTTCTTCCTTTGAAGAAAAAGGAGTTTCAATCTTCTTCTGTGAACACGGTCCATTTAAATAAGGAGATGGAGTCCCATCTTTTCGATCAGCTTTCTTTGTTTGACTTGTCAGTAATAACACTTGAGCTGAAATTGTACAGGCGTCCTGCTAATTTAGTAATTATTGACACGGTGCTGGGCAAGAAATGATAGCAAACACAGGGAACTGTTAAGAAGAAATGAAATAAAAGATCTTCATATCATTGTTGAATAATGGTTGAGATCATTTTGTGCTCTAAGTAGGCCCAAGACACCTTTTTCCATTTTCTCGACACATTTATAATTTATGCTTTGTAATAGTTCCAAATATTTTTAGGATTCTGCACTTTGTTTGAGAATCCAGAAGAACTGAATGAGAGTCACAAAGTGCACACACAGATGAGTGAGCAGTGTGACCTGCCATAGCTTTTGATTTAAGAGTGACCCCTTATTTCTTTATATCCCCCTTTCATGTTCCTCAATTTGCATTAGTATTTAGAGCTGCCTTAGCTCAGCCTCAGATCACTGTTGCCTGTGCAGTTGACACCGTTGTATGTGGCTGGACCCAGAGACTGCTTTTGGATTTCACCCTGTAGGTAACATCATGGCAGCTTTACTTAGTTCAAACAGCTTTTCGGTGGCCTGGTGGGCTGAGGTTTTAGTATAATTTCAAGGAAGCAGAAGAGCTTCCACCACGGTGTTACGGCACTCTGCGTTTTGCGTTGAATAATGCAATCTTGAAACGCGTGTAAGCAAGAGCATCCAATACTGTGTTTGCTTCGCACTTGCTAGATGATCAGGCTTGTTCATATTCACGCTTCCCATAGAAGAAAATCATAGTTCACTTGTACATTCTTTATCTCTTTTAAATTCCCTTTTCCATCTCCTCTCACTGGGCCTTGTTAGAGTAATTTTTTAGACCTTCTTAAAACTTTTATAAAATCTGTTAAAACAGACTGTGCTTCTAAGCAATAGAGAAAAGACCCCATGAGCTCCCTCTTTATTAAGTCCAGTCTGTAAGTATCTCAGCTGTGGATGAAAGATCTTTGTTACCTTCAAGGAGCTCACACACATAAATGCAGAGTTTTTTCTTCTCTTTTGAATTTAAACTTGGGGCCCAGCTATTAATGATAAAATACCTGTTGTAGGTTAGCAGTGCTATTGCAATATTCAATCAGCTGGTGGCGGCACTAAAAACATCCCACTGGGATTTCATGCAGGTGTCAGGTATTTCTAGCTTTGCAGTGGTTGTCATTAGCTGGACTCACCTCGCTTTAATTCCAAGGATGCTTGTGGGCTGGAATAACAAAGCAAAACATTGTAAAGATAATATATTGGGATACCCAGGACTGATTATTCCTTGCTGAACTGTACGCTTCTTTGCATGACTATTTTTTCCTTAAGCCTACATCACTTCAGGGGCCTCTGAGACAGTTTAGGGAAGGAAGCAGGGTGTGTGCATGTGTGGAGAAAGAAATTACTTGGAGGAATTTCCTGAAAGAAATTTCAGATGATACTAAAGCAAAAATACATCTCTGTTCAAGTCAAACACCCTAAAAGGATATGTTAGATTTTATTGGTATGTGTGGCACTATGTGCATTTGAGGCTGTAAACATGCTTTCCATTTATTCCCATCCTCATCCAAACTCTGTTAGGACCTGCATTTTTTAATCATCCCAATAGACTACAAACTTCACTCAAGTGTTTCAAAATTATTTTTGTTTGTTTCATTTATGTGTGCTAAGTCCAATAAAATATTTAACAGAGCTTGGATACAAATTGGAAATGGCCTCATCATTGAATGGAAACAGAAGATGTAGCAAAGAATCATATTAAAGAAAAATTTGTATAATTTTCAGACAAAAACTGAAATGAAATCTGTTTACTAACCCACCAGCTGTCACTGCTACTTCTAGTTGCAATGTATTGCATACACTGAGCTATACACTTGCAGTCACAGACATTACTATAAGGATTCTGCTGGGAAACTGAGCCTAATGCCTTTTCAACTTCTATTTTTTTCTTTCAGAATGGGAAATTTAATTTTAGTCTCTATGTGCTTTCTGATTTGCTGTAGTGCTTGGGCTTTGCTTGTTGGTTTTGGGGTGGTTTGTGGGGTTTTTTGACATTTTAAAGCAGGTTTTATTTAAAGCAAACAAACCAAAACCAGAGTCCAACATATTAAAAAGTTATAACCAAGGTACAAATTCGATGGCGCTACAACTTACAAAATACTATTGCAAAATGGCTGTGGCTATTCTAAATTCTTTCAAGATGTAGGTCTTTGCATTTTGTGTAAGAAGTAACCTAAGTTATGTGCTTATTGCCCCTCTAGATTCACTGCCTGAGACCAGGTTCATCAACCTGCAACAGACAGGACACGGTGTCCTCCAGTGTTTGCTTTCTGAAAGGAAACACCAAGGAGATTTTTACTCTTATCAGAAAAAGAGTAAGTACGGAGTAATCCAGGTACTAGAAACATTTTAGACACATGCTTACAGATGCGCCAATCTAAAGCACATAAGCAGAGTCAGTGCCCGAGGCGCTGTGGCGAGGACTCGGTAGCAAAATGAAGAACTAAATGCAGATCTTGTGCCTGCCTGTGCAGAGGGGAAGAGGAAAAAAAATAAATTAAAAATCCCCCAAAAGAAACACTTTTCTATGGGCTTGAATAAAACCTTTTCCTGGGATTTGGAATCATTTTCTCTGAAAAAAACTTTGAAATGTAAACCCTTTTAGGTTGGAAATTTAAAATAATTTTGTTAATTTTGTTTTGACACCATCAGAATGAAACACATTGGCTTCATTTCAGTGTTTTTTCAAATGTTTTTGGTGAACAAAATATTCAGCTGAACTAGGGAGAATATGCAGACTCTCCAGTTTTTGCCAAACAGTTTTGCTTGTCTGTGTTTCTATTCTGCTATATTTATTCCACAGTCAAGTTTCTGATTCAGAGACTACCTAAGCCAAACCAGGGCTTAGCATTTCCTCCAGCTCATTCAAATCAAGCTCCTAGAGAAAATGTGAAATTTTCTGGGCTGTTACGCTGGTCTCTTTTCCCAAGACTAGTCATACTAAAGGGAAAACTTCGCGAAGTCCTTCGTTTATGTGCATGCAATTTTATGTGCTGAGACAAATGCTGTCTATAAAGAGGGTGCATGGTGTAATGGAACACACTTGCTGGAAGCTCCTTTTGGGCCGTCTGTGTCTGCATCGTGTTCCCACTGTCGAAAACGAACCGCATCCCATGTCCACATTGGGCAGCTGATAACATACCGGCAGTGTGGCATAATAGCAGTCACACCCACACAGACAGGCTGCTTTTAAAAACATGAATTTCACATTTTCCTCTTTCTTTCTAAAATCCCATTGCCTGGGTGCCAGTGTGGATAGTGGCTTTGCTTCATGTGCGACAGATCAGCTATGGACATGCCTGAACTTTCTGACCCAGGGCATGGAGCCTGAGCATAAGCAGAAAGAGGCAGAGGAAATCAGCCAACTTAATTGTTTATATCCCAAATGTAAATATCCTTATATAAAAACACCCCTTAAGCCTGAAACCCACCCGTACCGACTGGTCCTTTTTAATCTTAATTTTGAACAGTTGCTACTCCAATTAAATTCTACCACCTAGCATTTTCAAACAGCTCTTAGTTGTTTCAGCAAACTCTTTTAATGGACAGCTGTTTTTGACAGCTCCTCCTGATTTGCCAGCGCTGTGTCATCTGCCAGAGCAGGAGGACCCATTTTGTATTCTGCTGCTGGCACTGAGGGGATATGTAAATGTACACATGAATCAGTTGTCACCAGCACAGACACACTGTGGCGAGATGATCAGAATGTGTTGGGAGTTTAGTTGGCTTAAAGTGGGAGGAAAAAAAAAAAAACAAAACAAAAAAACCACCAAACAAAAAATAACCTCCCAGAAAAAAACCAAAAAAAACAAAAAAACACCACGCTTAGATTTCTTGAAGTGATTTTTATTTCAAGTCTCTCCAGTTTATTTTCACTTTGTGGCGCTTGTTAGATTTAGTTCAGGAGAGTGCAATCTGCTACTCGCAAATCACCAACCTGAAACTCAAAAGTTTAGGAATTATAGAAGCATTTCAGGTAAACAGCATCAGAACTTCAGCTGTACAAACGGAATTTTATATAGGGCTCCACTTTTCAAACATTTTAACCTCCGTGAGAGGAAACTTCACTTTCCCATGAGCACAGCATGGAAAGAAAGTTTGTTCAGCTTCCCGAGGCATTCTGGTAAGTGGTCTGCACTCTTTCAGTCAGCAAGCTCTCAGTTTAATGGCTGAATTTCACACCATATATATATATNGTTAGCTTTGTCAGATTTACTGCTGTCTTTCCAAATACCCCGATGGCACAGCCCAGGGCAACCCTTCTCTCTCTGTTAACAAGAGGGGGGACAACAATTAGATAGTCCTTCTGTTCACCTTTCTCCTTCTCACCGTTAGAGCCTTCTGGCAAAATCAGATGCTTCTCCCATTAAACAGAATAACATGGAACACGCATTTAGGAGATACTTTGAGGTTGGTTGCTGAGGTTTGGGATTGTTTTGGGCAATATCTGCAAATCTGAATAACTAGTATGAGGCTGAACCTTGGTTTAAATACCCAAATTAAATGGCAGGCTATTTTGAAGTTCTGAAGACCTCCAACTCTAATTCAAGTTTGCAAAAAAGCAACCTTTATCATGAGTATTCTCCTAACTGTAACTTTATTCTGTTAGAACACCTGCATGCTTGAAAGATGCTACTGATGCAAGAATATATTGAGCAATTGAGATGCCCAGTTCCGAGACCCACCCACCCCAGCATGTCACATACATGTTCCCACAAATCCTTCCCAGAGATGCATGTCTCTCAGACTTGTCTGATGTTGTATCTCATTTCTACATTTGGAAATTAATCGGTGAAAGACCTAGTGATACCGAACCTTTTTAAAACAAAAGAATTAGATACAAGCTAAGTGTTATTGCTGGTCATTTTCAACAGTGTTATTAATCCTTACTCTGGTAGATAGCAATGCAAATATGATACAGGTCACAAATGAAATGGAGTTTGAATATCTCAGGACAGTGTTGCTCTTCATAGAGTATCACTTGAATGGATTTGCATTGACAGATTGAAGGCTGGAGGATCCTTGGCCAGAACAAGAATGGGATTGCCATCTGTTGGCAGAGATGACTTGATCATCTTGTCCTCATCAGCTTTGAAATTCAGTGGGAATGGTGTCCCAGCCCCACTGAAGCCACTCTCAGAATTTCTGCTTCTGTCTCAAAAGCCACAATTTTGTGTCCATGAAAAATGGTAACACTTGTTGAACAGCCACGCTTGGAAGGAAAATGAATATGTATTATTACCTTTCCATAAGAAAAGGAGAGAAGGTAAATTGATAACACCACATGGCCTGGATGGTAGAAAGAACAGAAAAATGAGAACCAAAGTACACAAAGAGAAATTTTAGTCAAGGTACTGAAACGTCAGAAAACGTGCATATGTCCACATGTGCACATTTAAGATTGCAAAATAGGGTTTAAGTACTTGAACACCGTGTTAGTCTATATTCCTAGGTGGATATGGTATGCAGAAAAAACAGCACTGCTAAAGAAACATTTCTGTTCTGTACTTGAGGAAAAGCCAGGGTATGGAGTCATATAGTACTATGATGCTGCTGAAATGGTTTCTTTTCCAAAATGCTAAAGCTGATAATTTTAATAACATTGAATCTGAACAACCAGCACCCAATAGTTTTAACAGAGGTGTCCAAGGAGCCTTCCAGGCATTTAGTGTTGATTTTTAATGTCTCGGAACACTGGTGAGTTTCCAGAGGACTAGCAGAAATCTAATGTTGTGCCAATATTTAGAGAGTGAGAATGGAGTGACCCAGGTAATAGGTTTAAGAAAGGCGTCGGTACAAATGCCAGCCAATGTGGGATCGTGGGAAACACACTCTGTTAAGCTAAAAAGGGCAGTTTTGAAGAGATTAAGTTTTTTGGTAAAAGCAGCAGTGTTTATATCATATTGGAACTTGCATAATCACTCAGACATTATTGCAGGGGTATCTTCTGGCTTTGAATTTAGGGAATCTGTATGTACCTTTGAAAACGTTGTTCGAAATTTTTAATCTATAAATCTGCAAGATAGCGTTTTAATACTTTAAAAACATCCAGGCTGTAATGTCTGCTAGCTCTTCACAGGGGCAGTCTGGATGTAAATAAATAGTACTTGGTTTTCTTGTAAAAATGCAATAAGACTGATATTTTACGTTTCATGTAAAATGGCATTTTTACTTTCAAGGATATAATTTAACTTGACATAGCTCTGCTGAGCTTTACAGTGGCTTAATCAAATACAGCACTGCTTTAAAAATAGGGATCGCTTCAAACAGTGGATTAAGTTATTGGTCTTTCACATCTCAAGTGCTGAAGCTCATTAGGTATCTGGGTGAGAGTGAAAAGTGATGTCGTTTTAGCTCAGACAAAGTGTAATAGGAGGGAACTCACATGCCTCTGTCAAGTTGACAGTTGGGTGGGGTTTTTTTTCCACTTAAAGCCCTTTCAGGTTTGGCTAAGTTTGAAGAACCTGCTCATAACAAAATCAGTGCTACTAAATGAACAGGAGGGTTTGTTACTGGACACCCAAGCAGGATCCCTACCATCTCAGAAGACCAAATTCTTTCTCCGCTGTCCTCTCTCCCTACTCGTTCTTTGAAATCAATTGTATTCTTGTAGTGATGTGATAGTGTGGTTTTAGCTGGTCTTGGATAATATCTAATTAAATAAGCAAAGGACATAGGTACAGTCTTGTTTGACATGAAGGTATCGATTGATTAATGTATCATCCAAAAAAATGTTTTCATATCCTCCTGTTTGCAAAAGGACAGACCCCTGTAATCTCCCAAACAAAGCTCCTCAGGTAACTCTTGGTTTTGTGCTAATGAAGTTTATGCCTCCTGGCCAAAGAGCCTCTTCACAGGAAATACACCTCTTGAACCAGATTAAATCAGGTTTTGTTACGCACAGTAATCATCCTGTACCTCTTTGCTTGTTTATACACTGATCAATTGCTGATCGATGCTAATGGCTGCAATGTCTGTTTTTCATCAGTGTGCCTTCCTTCTTTGGCACTTTAGCATGTCACTGTGTTCTTCACAAGAGGCTTGTTGAAAGCAAAAAAATGTAAATCAATTGGTCTCCGTGTCGTAAACAAAAGCTCTTGGATCAGTCAGAGAGAGCCCTGGAGCACTGGATAGTTTTATCTCCAGCTCATTTTATTTCCGAAGGCTGTTAAAACCCCTGAATTCCCTCTCCAAACCAAAAACCTCTGCAGTCGTGATGGACCACAGAGAAATTTTTTGCATCCTGTTCATTCCTTCAGCTGAGCCACTGCAGAAGTTTAAGTGGTTTATCATCATACACATATCGCCTAATCCTGATCCTGCTTTGCACATGTGACATGGTACAAAGTCTGCTAGGCAACACGAGGACCATCCTGCAGGTTTATAAAACTTTGTGTTGCTTAATTATTTTAGTTTAACCAGTAATTAGCTAGAACAGCTGAGCAGGTATGAAGGTTTAAGACAGGTGATGTTAAGCAGCAGCAGATTAGTGAGTGAATACCCCATAGAACAGGTCCTGAGTAAAGCTGTAGCCATCATAAGACTAATCTTCAGTATGTAAAAACATATTGCCTTTGTGAAAGGTGATAACACTCAGTGCTCGGAGCTAATTTCAGGCCAGACACCCGTTCATGTGACTGGAACTGAGGTGCTTGATGATGGTTTTTTTAGTAGGTAAGTCCTATGCACTTATGCTTGATTTATCGTGAATTTAGTTAAGGCAAAATCATTAGTGTGAATGGAACTGAAGAAATAAATACCAAGTCATTAATAAGAAAAGCTTAAAATCTTTGTTCTAACATATAGTGTAGATTTTGGCTTCCATTTGTTGCTGATTTATGGCCTTGTTATGATTATTTATTACAGGAAAAGTATTAGTATGTTGTAAGTAGATATGATGTATTGCAGATGGTGCGTAAATATGACTTCTGTTCATTCACTGCCTATGACAACCATCATATATTATTTACTGTTAATCACAAAGTACCTAAACACAATTTTTCCCTTATCAATTAGTTGTAAAATATCCTAGTGTAAGTCAGGATCTAAATATGTCCTTGATTATTGTAGAAAGCTTTTCTCTTGGGTGTACTTTATTAGAATTCAGGATCTTCTCTTCAAAAAATTCTGCCAAAACATTTAAAAGGTAGAGAATAATAATTAATTTAATAGATTGAGGAGGCATGCTGAAATCTGAGAAACTATGAGTGGTGGTGTTTCATGATATTTGACATTATCTATCTTACAAACATGGTGACTACTAATCATTTCTGAGGTGCTAAGGTGTTGTTTTAAGCCTTTGTTAACATAATACAGCTCAGGATATATTTCAGATAATTCAGGGAAAAAAAGAGAAAATTAAAACACAAGTTAAAATTTCAGCCCTCCCTATGTCTTTCCAAAAATGACACCTGGAATTGCAAGTTAATGTAGAATTGCGGTTTTATATGCCAAGAGAAGCTGACATGGGAAAGGTAGGGATGGGTTTCCATCATTAGTAGACCTGCAATAAAAATGCCTCCCCTTTTTGGAGAGCAGTGCCTGGCTTGATTCCTGTTCACCATGTTAAGATCAAGAAATCTCCCTTTAAATGGTAGAACACTTCAAAGTGAAGGGCACTCCAGGCGCATATGTTGAATATAGATTTTATGCCATCCTTTCCATGAGTACAGCAGAAAACCCCAGCCGTGGTTACAGAGAGCAGCAATGTACAACATACAACAAACACAGAATGAAAGAACCTTTCCCCTTCTCCCAGAAAATCCAAGAAGTGTCTTCTGTTACCCACTGTCAATAGTAAAACAACTGCCCAAACTCCTACGATCTTAGAGCTTTCTTCTAAATTCTGGCATGTGTTGAGTTATTATATCTTCAAATTGTTATATATCAAATAGATAAGTAGAGGAGGCATTTGTCTAAGGTTTCTGAAGTGCACTCCAGTTACTCTGTGTCTGGATAATTGAACTTTTGGCAAGTTAAGGTAGTTTGACCTTGCAAGTAGGAAAAAAAAAAAAAGACAGTATAAATAATTCTTTAAAAAATGTTCAACTACTTTTGAAGTGGTTTGCTATTAAATATGTGCCATGTTTGGGTTTGCCAAATATTCTCTATGTAATATCTTACATATTAATGATTTCTGGCTTAGCCACATACAGTAATGAGAAAATTCCAGGTAAGATTGTGCTGCCAAAGGAATATTGACCGGATCAGAGGAGGGACAATGGTTGAAGCAGTGGAGACCAGGACAGCTTTCAGCTAAGGTAGAGTACTAGCAGGAGTTGGGCACCTCCAGATCTCTGCTTGATGTAATGGGAGCAGGAGGAAGGAGCACCCACTTATCAAGGCCAGATCTTGAAAGGTTCTAGAGAACCATCTGAAAATAGAACTAGTGAAAAAGTACTATTATTTTTAACAACTGTTACAAGAGCAGTGATTTTTACTGCTGCTGCTTCCAAACTAGATTATGTCATTTCCTGCATAGCCAGGAGGCTATGTTCCCAAAACTAAAGGGTATGGAGAGAAGAGAAGAGAATGGTATGACGAGGTTGTATTAATCCAAGCTGGGAACATCCTTGCAACACAGGTCACACAGGGACAGAGCAGCAAAGTCATATGTGCCTCCCGAGGGCAGGCACTTGAGCAGGCTCGAGTTGTGCTAAATGACACCCTTCAGTTAATCTGACCCATGTGATGCAGGACAGAAAACTCTCCTGTCTGCTGTTGGCATGTCCCAACTGCAAGACCCAGTAGGCCATGAACGCTAAAGTTTGGGCCATGAAGATATTTTTGGTTTTTATGTAAAACTAGGAAGTATATTTTTACTGTCTTTTTCATGCTTGTGTAGAAATCCAAGTGCTCCCCTGCCAGTGATATCTTGGGGCTAGTGCAGGGAATATGTTTAGAAAAGAAAAGAAGAATCATGTTTTGGCAGGAAGCATGATGGTTTGGGACCAGCGGGGGAAACAAAAGAGATTCTCTGATTGACCCTGACACAATGTACCCTGATGAACTCCAGCCAGTGGATGCAAGTAGCTACAAACAATATAAGTTAGAGATGTCTGTGGTTATTTTACATTAACTTACATTACAGGACAGAATGGCCCTTGTATTTATCGTAGCATTCTGTTTTAGCTTTCAGCTGAGGGTTGAGGCCAGTGTGGCTACAGACAATGTAAGAGTTTTCGCTGTAAAAATCCTATAATTGAAGATCTCAAAGCGTTTTACAGGCATTAATAAATAAAGCCTCAAACACAGCTACCGGTATTTCAGTCTCTAACGTTCAACAGTGCTTGTAAGTGCTGTTATAATAATAACAGTTGTATCAATGCTCTTGCCATTCCAGAAATATTAATGGCATCTTCTCTGTCAACAGCTTCCCCTCCTCCAGGCCCTGGTTTTCTCATGGGCAGGAAGCAAAATTTTGCAAGGCAAAGAGCTTGCTCGGGAGTTTTTGTCACTTGGGATTTTGCTTTTGTGGGCTTTTTGTGTGTGCCTGAGACAGGACACCAACCAACTGGAGTGTTTTCTTGTGCTAATAAGTGTTTTTCCTGATATCAAAAACATTTGGATGGATGGGGTTTTTTCTTACCTTTCTTACTGGAATGTCTTTGTGGTCACAGACAACTAATGAAGAGAACAAAGGAGAGACAATGTTGTAAAATCATTAGAAATGAAAAGGGAAACACTGTTCAAACAAATGCATTTTGCTATTACAATGCCGTTTTCTGTCGTCTTTGCAGCCCCTACTGTTCCTTACACTGCCTCTTCACTGGGGACAAAAAATTCATTTCACAATATCAATAAGTTTTAAGTCAAATTGTGCATTCTTTGCCATTAATTTTCTTTTAAACACAAAGCACCCACAGAAAGTTTAGCTGCAGGGGGGCTACAGGCAAGAAAGGATACAAACATCCCTCTTAAGAAAAATAATAATAATAATGAAATCTTTTAAAGTTTAAAGGAAAATAGCGGCTTTTTTTTTTTTTTTTTACACCAAGATTGTAAGACCTGCTTATTGATCTTTTCAAAGAAGCAACAGTTACAGGGAGAAACCAGAATGAAAGAAAAGGAAGGCAAGAGAATAAAAGCTGTAGAGTTGGAGTACAAGGAAGGATTAATCCAGAATCAGTGGATATTGACGAAGCATGGGGTGCAGCTCTGGCTCTGTTACCCAAGTTGGCTATTGGCTTTGCTAAACCACCAGTTTTTTTTAATGAGAAACCCTTTTCTTCTAATTCAAAACACTCTGTATCTTATTTATCAGACTACTCCCAGCTCATACAGTTTTTTTGGGTGGACTTGTCCTGTAAGTGGGAAGTCTTTGCTGAAACAGGACCTTGGGTACTGAGGAGAAAGTCAGCCTTGCACTGGGGTCATGGTGGAAGGGAGACAGATGTGCTGCCCCTTTGAAACACAGAGGGAAGTTTTGTGATAGATGTTTGTGGTTTGAATCAAATTGAGCAACTAATGATTTGTGCTATGAATGTCTCCACTGGAATGTTTTAATTCACAAGTGACATGTGGTTCTCCTGACAATCAGTGTAAGGGGCAGAACGCCCGTAGTGCACAGTGTCTAAATGAAAACGTCAACAACATCCACAGCAAGAAGGCCAGAGGGAACTTAGTGAAGGCATTTTTGCACAATATGTCATTGTGGAATTTAAATAAAAAAGTATATTACTTCTTATTTGAGCAGGAAGGAAATAAGAAGGGCTGTTGAAAAGTTCAATTTGCTGTCTTTCCTGTGGAAATAGACCCAAGCTGGAATATTTAACCTGGCTTTCTTCTTCCTCACACATAAAAATCACTTCTGAACTAACTTTACATATTCTCTGCACGCTTAGTAGATTCCTGGTGTCTAATTACACCTGGTCCTCTAGTGAGGTACAGAACAGGCATCTCTACATCACGTATTGAGCAAAATGGACGTTTCCCCAAGTTCAGAAAGCAAAGCCGTTTTATGTAGCTTTGGTACAGAAGAGACATCAATTCATAAGTCTGTCATTTTGAGGAAAAAAATTGCTCTGATGGCTGGTTGAAGGAGAGCAGCAGTACCACTGCTAAGATAAACCTGTGTTGTGAGTCGTGTAATTGTGGCACTCCGATAAACTTATTTGGAGTGGAGATTTCAGTGACCTGATCTATCAGTTATACAACTGAATAATCAAGTTCAGCATGGGGAAACATGCAGCAACGTAGGTTCATTGTTGTAGGATCACCACCAGCAAAGGCCAGCACACCACAGCGATGGCTGTTGGTGGTGAGTGAATGCCAGCACAGGTCATTATTGCTTCCAAGATCAGTGGAAGCCATTGAGATCTCCAACAATTGTGCAGAGGAACCAGTCTTGTTATCATACAATAAGGAATTTAGGCTCCTATTGGGCACAGACCAAAGAAAGTCCTGGAACAAGACAGAAAATTAACTTGGGTTGTAAAATACTGTATACTACTCTGCCATTTTGGCCAGTGATCCTGTACCATATGTCAAGTGGGCTGCAAATTCCCATAAAGCAGCAGTTTGTTACACTAGACCTATAACAAAGGAGGTTGTAAAAGGAATAAATGGCAAGTGGAAGCTGGAGATCATGCCAAATGTACAGCACGTGCTTATTAACAGAAACACAGCAGCCAAAGGGAGGCAGAAGTTGCATATGGGACTAGAGCTGGGCATGGAGAGGGGCAATACTGCCAAAGGATTTTTCCTTTTTACTACTTCTGAAATACTTACAGATATTCTGGGATGCGGGGATGGGAGTTATGCCTTTGATTTTTAAACCACATTTTTGTAATGATTCATAGGAGACAAATTCTTTATTTTACTAGTTTTCTTTACTGAATCTGTACACACTGCTAAATATCTGTGTGGATATAAACAGTAATCTTCAGACATGAACCTAGAAGGGCCAAAAATGCTGACGCCTCTTACCATGGCCCGTTTCTACTGTATGAGAAACAGTCTCAGGCATCTTCAGCTAGACCTGTAAATGTTGATGATTATAATGGTGATTACAGTAATTTCCAATGGTCCTGTCAGCTAAATATTGTTCATTGAAAGTTTTTTAACTCAGTGAATGCCATTCTGCCCATATCACAATGTCTTATGGAAGGATATAAATTTCAACAAAATGTTGTTAGTAAATTTAGAAATGTTTTTAGAAGCAGAAGAGTAAATTTAAAATGGTCTTTTCAGACTAATTTTCTTTTATATTTTTAAATAAAAATCTGAATGAAATATTTGAAATAAAGCATTCAGAGTCATTTGTAACAATTTCATGTTAACAACTTCATTTCCAGAAATGTTTTAAGCATTGGTAGGGAAGGGAAGTTGCTTTTACAAATGTTAACTAAAAACACAGTTTTCAGTGTTGGAATTTCTGGCAGAATAGAAATTCTTCTTGTTGATAGATTTAGAAGGTTATTGGAATTGGCTTCCAAGTTTAGACTATGCTTTTTTTCATTTGTCAACATTTCATTAAAAAGACTGGATTTGTGGCAAAATTCCGGTTGAGTACATTACTGAATTTCTCTGCAGAGGTTAAGTTTTCAATGTATATGGAATATAACAACTGACATCCGGGGACATCATGTTGCTATTTAAGTGGTGTGTTTTGTATGTGCATAAACGAAGAGCAGATCCTAGACAAGCCGCGTTTAAAGGCCAGTCATTTATCCTCCCAATAATACATCCATTTTAACTCAAATAGTAATATTGCATGTAAGAGGTAGAGAGTGGGTGTTGCAAAGATTTTCTCTATGTGTCTTTGACTTTTTGCTTCCGTGACAAGCATATATTTTTATGGAGCTGTGAGGAATGGTCTTCTCTGTGCGTCTGTGAACGCATCAATGTATGTGCAGGGAGGTGTGTGCATGGAGTATGTTTTTATGCCTCTGTACGTGACAATGCTCTCGGGAAGGGAGAGCTAGTTGTTACTAAATTTCAGTCACATTTTCAAGGACCCAGAACATCTGCAATAAGGACTGGCAGTTTGGAGATGACAGTGGCTTAATTCCAAATAAATTATGTGTTCTTGGCTTTTATTTTATGAAAGATATTTGTGTTAGAGTTCAGAAATTTAATCTTGCACACTACATTAATTGACAACCTTTAATAGTAGTTGGTGAGGTATGTAAAAGAGACATACAAAGATGAAGAATTTTATTTATTCATGGGATGCCACCATCAAAACCACCAAGTGGTCTCAGAATTTTGAGAAATTTGCATTTCTTCAAGATGGCAGAAAGATTTTGTCAAAGCCTGTTTCATGTACAGAAGCTGTTTTTGTAGAAGATTACATGAAATCATATTTTAGCTTGGCTAAAAAGATATCCTTCAAGGATTTTGGATATATCTTCTGTGGCTCAAACAGCTATAAGTTAAGAGAATAAAAATATGCGTAAATATGCACAGTTTTAAGATTAACATAAAACCAGTGCCTGCCAGAGGAATCGTCATGTACAGTCATGATTGATGGAAATATTTGAGACTGGGGGGAAAAAAAAAAACAGTACCTATTTGTAAGAGAGGTTATTTTACACACATCGAGTAGCATCCCATAGTAGCCTCCAAAGAGTTTTGAAAAATAGCCCAGATTTTTCATGCTATGCCTTAAATTCAAAATAAAGGCAAACCACTTGAATTTTGTTTACTGGCTCACCTTCCTTCGGAGAGTATTCAAAGATCTCTTTGGAGTCCTTTCTTTTGCAACCAGATGTTCAAATTTGCCATCACATGCCAATATAAAAATGAAACTTGGTACAATTTAAAAAGACTGGGAAACTAAGAATCAACATGTGAAGTTCAAAGGAAGAATGGATCTGGGACTGTTGAGCGTTCGTGGAAGTGAGCTTACCTCAATGAGTAGTTCCATTCACATTACTAGTCTTGTTTTGTATTCCAAGTTTTATAGGACCAGATCCTAAATTCTAACGTTCTTCACAAGTATTTCGTTAAATTATTTTGGAACCATTACAATTTCCTAATGTGAACTGAAAAAAAGGGGTGAAAATAGGGTGTTAAAACTGGAGACAATCAGTCAAAGCTAGAAAAACCAAAACAAAAAGCCACTTGCTGGTTAAATTTAATACTGTCTGGCCATAACTTGTTAGCCTTTCTCCCGTTGAGTAGTATTTGATTGATTTTACTGAGACTATTTACGAGTACTTTTCACTGTCATTGCTGGTTGAATTTCATCAAACAACACACTCTTATTTTAGTTTCCTTTTAGTGATGGTTCCTCCCTGTTCACACCAGCATTAAAGAAGGGGCTGTGCTTAATCTTAACTGCTTGTACATTACCGGACCTAAAGAAATAACTTCCTGCCTGCGTGTACCCTTCAGAAAGGCAAACCTGAGTTGTTTAGACAAAATCCATGAAAAAGAAAGGATAGATAACCATCAGAGAAATCACAACAGGGGATGAAAGAAAAAGGAGACAGAAAAATCCATTATAAATGAAAATAATAAAGTCTCTTAAACTTTAAGGGAAAAATAGAGGCTCATTTTGTACAAAGATAGTGAGATGTGTTCATTGATCTTTTTAAGAGTCAAGAAGAAATTGGCCAGCAGCTGAATAAAAGAAAATGAAGTTCCATTAATACAATCCATGGAAAGACAACTCGGGTAAATTGATCAATGCAGCACAAATAATTTCTAACCTTTCCCCTCTTTGGAGAAGATGTTTGGGGTTTTGTTGAGATTTTTTTTTTTTCTTCCCAAAGAGTGTAAACAGCATACATCACCAATTTCAAGTGCTTTTTAGATGGCTTTTCCAGCAATAATTGGGGAATTTCTGGAACTAAGCATGGTCATGGCTTTTCTTCCATCCCTCCCCTTCATCGCACCCTCATTGCCTTGAAGAATGTTGATACATTGAGAAAGTTTGAGGGCTTTTCTTTTCCTCTTTTTTAGACTCCCAATCATCTTACCTCCTTCTATCATCAGGCAATTAAAAAGCTGACACAGGCACCACTATCGTATCTGTGTACTCGAGAAACTAGTTTCAGTAGTGACTGAAATGCAGAAAGAGCCCAAAGGCTAAAAGAGTTTTAGTCCTTTAAGAAGCCCGTAACGGTCCCTGCTTTAAGTCTGGCTCTTTGCCTTGAACAGTAAAGCTATTGCTTGTAGCAGTGGCGGTCCTCTCATTTGTATCCTTTATATTAGCCAGATGTCAAATAAAGGAGGAGAGAGCATCTGAGAGACTCCTTTATCCAGAAGAATTATGCAGGCTGGAGGTCCCAAATTCCCTCTTCTTGGAATAATGAATATCCTCAGCTCCACGAAACATGAATGAGAAACAAACATGTTGGGGACAAAATAAATCTATAAGTATTTTGGAGATATTTCTTTTCCAACTCAAAAAGATATCTGAAAATCAAAGACATGAAAAGCAAACTATATACTTTGGACTTGGCATCTTCCCATAGCATAAAGTGCAAATACAAAGCTATCCTAATTTTGCTTACTGGGATAAAATGCCGTGATTTGCATTGAAGCCACAAACTAACGTTAGAGTGTGGCAGTTAATGAAACAAAAGAAACAATGCAGCACCTTTTTGAATAGACTGGAACCCATGGTTATGTAGAAAGCTTTGTACAGTACACGTGGGTTTCAGTAAATGAAATGGGCCTTTGCATATGCTGCATAATTGTCAAAACGGGAGGCTTTGTGGTCATACACCCCAAAAGCACTCAGTTTTATAAAGCTCCACCATGTAACTCAGCAGCATTATCATTTTCTTCTCCATGAGCAAGTTGTCTTTCACCCCTGAGAAAGAACTTTGTTCAGGTCAGGTATGAAGTTGTGTAGAGGTCAGTATGGGAAAGATCCAAGTACACCTGTCTACATCACATCCACTCTGCTAATCAAAAGGTGTATTCCCTGCCTGGCTTACAAACAGAAATACTTAGTGAGATCTTACACAGAGTGGTAAAATGTTCCGCATAAGGACAGGGTCCTAAACTCTGCAGAAAACTCCTTGAAAAAAAAACAAACCACTGTTGTCAAAACCATTTTAATACAAATATCCTTCTGATACAGCTTTCATTGCGTGCAAAGATTTAAGCTGGTGCTTGGGCATGTTCTGAGATCCCATCCTTGAACCTGCAGAGGGGCATCAGTGATTCAAAACAGGATATTATCTACTGACAGATAATCATTGTCTGTTCAGAAACTTCTTGTTTTACAGTGCAGCTGGTGTCTATCAGCTTTGTTAAACAGTTCTGCAGGGAGATTTGTGCAGCTTAGAGGGTTTTTTTTTTAAGAAAAAGTGTGGAGTAAACATCAGCAATCGTCATTTGAGCAAAACTAGTAAAATTGTCCTTTTTTCCTTGTTACCCCTACACCGAAGTAGTCGGACACCTTTCCATTTAAATCCTAGAATATATTCTAAAACTTACTTGGTTATTTTCAATTTCATATCACCAGACATATATGTATGCTAGGAAAGTAAATGGATTAATTAAAGGAAGTGTTAAATGAGGTGTTTATAATTTTCATACAGAGGAAATCAGCTTGACTTTTAACCTGAGGGTATCACATTGCACAGACTTCTTGATGCATCCGTAAGGGATACACAAAGAGCTGTATTTTTTCCCAAACCCCCTGAACTTCAAATTTTGCAAGGTTGTGTCCAGCAGTGAAGTCAAAGTCACAAGAGATTCTGGGAGCTAAGATCACACGGAAGATGTTTTATTACATGATGGGAAAACTGGGAAAGACTGAACTTTCAACCTTTTTTGTGAAAGCATATGAATACAAAAATCAAGCTGATATACAATAGCAACTAATCATCAAGAGAGACAATTGTTAGTGACTTATGAAAGAAATCTCCAACAGATAAGAAACAATTGGAAAATATTACTGTTTTTCTGCACCTACATTATTTAAGCTTGGAAAGCAGTTTTCCTCAGTAAGCTTTATGAGACAATCAAGGGTGTTAAACAATAAGGAAATCAGGTCTTCACCTCTCTTGGATTTTAGAAAGAAAGGAAAGAGTATGTTGTTAACACTTTAGGACCTTTTCTGCACAGCGCAAGAAATCCAGAGGTAAGTAATGATGCCATCACTGTCAAGCGCCAGGAGAGGCCAGAACCAGGGGGTAGAAATGAATACGTGGCCTCTTGGATCTCTCTTCCCTCAGAGATATCTCTGCCAAAATAGTCTCATTTACACTTGAGTAACTTATCAAAGCCAGGAAAGTTTCAAGGCCTTTCTGAAAGTAAGTTTTTTGTTTGCTGTGCGTGAATCTACAGACAAAGATAATGCTGAGGGATGGGCGTTAGCAAGGGAAAAGTTCATCTGAGCTCTGCAAAAATGGAAGATTCTTTTCTTTCCTCACCGCTTTCTTGAGCTGTGTCGATAGACGGCTCTCCAGCCAGACGATACCTGCTTTGTGCTCCTGGTTCTAGCCCAATTATGAAATACACCGATCCATTCTACTTGCTAATACTATAACAGTTTGGTTTTCTTTTTCCCCCCTCTATTTTCCCACAGCGCTTGGCAGATTTTTCTCTGCGCTCTCTCCCGGTTAAGGAGATAAGCAGTCCTGATTGCCTATCAGCTAAATTGCTATAGATGCATCATTCTTCATCTCTGTCCCGAATTTGCTCTATAAATATATAGATATACATATAGTATTGTATATTGGATATAAAGTCATCGTTAGATGAAGCACCATTTGATCTGGCGACAGGTGGACTTTGCAAGAGGGATTTCCAACTGCCTCTAATTTCTGTCAGTTTGAAATAGAAGCACTGCATCCACAAGTATAGATTTTCTTCTAATAAATGTAAAGTAAGATAAATCCATCCGGAATCTTAGCCCGCTTTGGTACACAGTCACAGTTATTGCAGAGTCCGGCACTGTAGCAGACGTTTAGGGATGCAGAAACCTAAGTACTCATCTAGAGCAAAGGGTGAATGAAGAGTCATATTACTATACTGAGTTTCTTTTCATTATTTTTCCTTTTCTCAGTTTATGCTACAAATTTACCACTTTGTGACACAACATTGATCATTATTTTTCCCTTTTTCTCCTTGTCTGTTAAATTTAATAGAAAAATCCAATTATTATGTAAATAGATCCTTGCTATAATTGTCACAAACAAGTTAGCATAAAAATGAAGAGCAACAACTTTCTGAAGTCAAAGAAAGCGCTGATTTATGACTATCTCTGAGGTGTGATTGATATAGAATATTTTGAAGGAATATTTTCAACGTTTCTTCTTTGTTTTACAGCCTGCTTCCTCAGATCATCTGAGCTGAAGCATGTGTGCAAAGGAAAGTTGCTTTGGAAGAGGGAACTTTCCACAAATTCATTTTCTTTTCTTTAAAGAAGGAAGAAAAAAAAAAAAAAACCTACAAAAGCCATTATTTAAACAGCCTCCTTTTTAAAATGTTTCCGGCAGATGTTTATGTAGAGAATGTGCTGGAGCTCCTTCAGTAAGACACAGAAGTGACATTTCTTGAGGGTTTTAGCTGAAGAATTTGTCTTTCACATCATGTCTTTAAACATCTGCAAAAGGCAACAGAATCTTTATTATCCTGCTAACTTGAAGAAAGGCGCAATGCACAGTCCTGAGTCCTTAAAAAATGGTATTTAATGGGACTGACAGATGAGAAATATCTAGCTCTAATGTTTTCCTTCAGCAGAAATTCACCTCCTGACCTTATGACTCCAGAGTACGGCTGCTGCCTTCTAAAAAAGAACATTTCCTTCCATTCAGATGTGCTTTCTATGGTTTTGTTGTTTTGCTTTTCTTTATTGCACAGTTATCTGCTCTAGGGAAAGGTATCATCGTCAGGATTCAAAAAAAAATATAAATACCGCAAGCACACTTGTTGTAGGTCTGTTTGTAGCACTTGTGCTTCCAACCCTCTTTTAATTTCCTCAGTTGGATATTTTTCTTCTTCATAACAAAAATCAAAGTTGCCTTCTTTTCCTGTCTTTTCTTTTAAATGGATTTTGAAGGAGTGGTACAATTCAGCTTTCACATTTCTTTGCTTGAGTTTGATTATTTGCCGTTGTGTGGAAAATATGGACTCAGGGCTGGCCAGGTTGGCTCTCCTACCTAACAAAGTAACCTTTAAAAGAAGAATTCCATCTATCTTTTGGTTTTCTTGTTTACTTCACGTTCTTGGGGCAGTGGAGCAGGTTTGGTTGTGGGTTTTTTCACTCTCCACTGTATTGTATTTCGGTTGGCGAACCTTTTCCCCCCTCCTCCTTCTTCTTTTTCTCTTTCTTTTTTCTTCTTTCCTCCCTCAAGGGTTTTCTCTGGGAAAAGTTTTCTGGGCTTCCATCCAGCCAGTGTCACAATTCACAGCTGTACTGTTTGATTCAAGTACTTCAAGCTGCCAGTGAGGTAGAGCCAAATGAGATTAAGGGCTTTTTTATTAAAGCAAGCACCCGCATGTGCTGGTATGGTTAAGGCTACGTCAGGCATTCCAATACGAACCCCAATTTCTGAAGACCTTTAGTTCTCAAACATAAAATATTTATGCCAGGCTGAAACCTGACCTAGATGTACTCATCTGGGAGGAGCTGTAACTCTTTTGAAAGAAATGGTTTGGCTTTTATTAAGTTACAGCTCCAAGAAAGGAAAATGTACTGATTTCAGGATAAGCAGCTAAAGGAAAAACAAAACAAAACAAAACAAAACATGGAAGGAGATATAGCTACGTATGTTAAAAACAGCAACAGGCATAAACTAAATTAGATATTTTGAATTAGTTGATGGTGAATTTTAAGGGGAGGCATGCTTTAGGTAGCAAGAGATTAATGTCTCAGCTTCTACCCCTGACACAGGGTGGATTTGAACCCTCCATGCTGGTCAAACTCTGATACTCCCAGCACTTCCCAAACTAGTGGGGCATTGCCCGTAGTGATTCTGCTGTTGGTGCCTGCCTGCTGCCCCCTAAATGCCACCTTCAAGGCCCAGCCACACTTCCCAACAATTTAAATTTTTTTTTATGTTGGAACCAAGCAGAACTGGGGATGTGAGACAAAATAACACTGTGTTTGGGTTTTGTTTTTTTAATTTTATTTCTGATATGAGCCAAAATCTGAACCCACATTTACAGAGAAAAATGCATTTTTAAGTTCCCTTTCCTTTCAAGAACCACCCCAATTAAAACAGTTCTTTTTATTTGGATTCTTGTCTCTTGTGTCAACATCTGTGAAGATAAATGAATTTATATTTTAAACATAAACATGCACATGTCTACGGAAAACATGATGTGCTGTAGTAGAGCTGATCAAAAATATTCATTAAAAAAGGAAGAAAATGAGGAGCTTTACAGAGAAAAAAAAACCAAATCACCACTATAAACTTTTCTCAATAACTTTGGGGCAACTATAAAGTGGATCAGAAGGTTTTGAAGGTTATTGACATTTCCAATTTTGCAATTCTCTAACCAAAGTAGCCTTTTTCAATATCAGGTCACCCTTTTCTTTTTCCTTTTTGTCCAGCTGTGTTACTTGTGTTATCAAGGCATCATGTGTGCCTTGATAAGGCTTCTTCACACACACTGACAGAGACAACCCTTCATCCTTTCAAGACAGAGGTGCTTTTATATAAACATTCGTCTAGGATGGCACTGTGGTTGGCAGTCAGAGCTTTCATTCTCTGTCCAGGAGCCAAGAGATAGCTACAGCTCCATGTTCTCACTCATGGGGACATTTCAAGAGAGGGGTATAACGAGTCAGGTGTCTTCTTCAGCAGAAGAAAATAAAAACAAAGTCAGTTCTTGGGAGTAATTTCCTGTGAATTGGGCCAATTTTTTATTTCAAACCTCCCATTTTGATATAAAATAAATCACTATCCGGGAAAAAAAAAAACAAAAACACAAAAAAACCAACCAAACAAACAAACAAAAAAAAAAACAAAACAAAACAAAACCCCACCAAAACAAATAGAACATTTAGGGTGATTTTTATTTACTGTTGAGTTATTTTAATTTCATTTAGAGACTTTGTAGTTTCCTGAGAGTTTTCACTTTGGTTTAGTGGTAGACTGTGTAACCCTGAAGTTCCTAATCCAGCCTTAACTTACCTGTCTCAGGATGGTATCAAATGCCAGCCCTCCCTTGGACCATATGTTATTACTCATTTTGTATAAGAGTAGACACTGCAAATACTGAATGTCAGTCTCTATGTCCTTGTCCTACTGTTTTCAGAAGAAGAATTTAGGAGCAGGAAGAAAGACAGAATAGAGCCAAATCTGTAATAGTTCTGACATGTTTGCATAATTGCAGTGTAATGCAGTTTTGCAGGTCCTCATGGTTGGGTATTTTTTAGCCATTTCCTGGATTTTTTACTTGTAACCTAACAGTATCAAGATACAAATACTCACATCCTCATCGCTGCTGCTCATGTAATCTTAGCAGTAGTTTGAGACTTAAATGCTGAGAGACTGTTTAAGTCTACAAGACTCTGAAATCGAAGGCAGCAACATTAATATTCTGTGCAAAAGTGAAGAAGCCATGAAAGCTTTGTTTGTTGGTAAAGAAACCAACTAAGTCAAACAAGTTGAAGAAAACAAAGACGTATAATTGTTTTAATTAAAACTGCCACTTATTCCAGCAAAACTGCAGCACAGTCGTGCTCTCCAAATATTTCTTGCTTAGACTTGCATACTCAAAAACTATTCTTAGTAAGTGAAATAAAACATTACCAGCCATTTTTCCACTCCCCTTTGACACAAAAGCTCCTAAACAAATTGCAAGAAACCCATGCAAAACTTTGTGATGTTTACTCCAGATTTTATCCAAGAGGAATTTATGGAACTTGCTATTCAACTCCAAAAGCAAGTTATCTCAAATGAAATGTAATGCTTCTTAAATCTTCAAAGAACATCATGGCACTTAGCCATAAAACTCACTGTGACTTAAGAAATTCAAAAACATCATTAATGCCAGGATCAGGCTGCCCTATGTGGTTATTTTAAATCTTTAGGGCTACAAGCCCGCTCCTCTTGAGCCTGGGCCCTCCGTGCATTCAGTCTCCAGTAAAGGTTAGAGCAGCCCAGTGACTGCTTTGCCTTTCCCTGGCTGCTAAGCCCCTTCACCTCTTCCCACCCCAAAAGGTTATTTTTGGCATCTCAAAATAAGTTGGATACAGAGGGGCTTGGAACCAGTCCAAGCCTCTCCTTCTTAATGCAAAGTGTGAATGATACAAACACATCTTAATTTTAATTGGATTGACCTTTCTACAAAATAGTGTCACATGAGGTT
The DNA here is from genome assembly GCA_013400375.1 of Thinocorus orbignyianus. Taxonomy (NCBI): domain Eukaryota; kingdom Metazoa; phylum Chordata; class Aves; order Ciconiiformes; family Thinocoridae; genus Thinocorus; species Thinocorus orbignyianus. The sequence goes on from VXBW01008539.1 coordinate 914,472, forward strand.
CCTGTACTTCATGTGACCTTTCCAAGGCTTCTGAGGCTTTTAAGCATTCAAGTTCAGGTTAAGTTTGAAATCCTGTGTCTTCCTCAAGCATGGATTGGCTTCTGCTGCAAAATTTGGCCCCACGCGTCACTGTTAGTGTATGAATTCAGCGTGTTGTCATTGTGTGGGAAAGAGGCAGCTCTAAAATCTGAACCATGCTTACTTCCTCCTCTGAAATAATCTGCTCAGATACTGCAGTTTGGCTTGAGCCTGTCTTTTATCTTTTTTTTTTTCTCAGCACTCTGAGAGCTCTTTATCTTCACCAATATTTGGATTTCTGCAAATGTATGTTGGGGACCATTTTTTGTACATGTTACTTCGTTATGTCTCATTTCAAAGACCTTTTTTCCAAAATTCCTAAGCATTAGCACATTTAAACTGGGAGGGGGGCTATTAGAAATATCCTACAGGAAGCCATAATTTATCAATGAAAGACTTGACGTTTTCTTCTAAACATATGTTTTGTTGAGCTCTTCGGATGCTGTAAAGGAGCTCGTAGTAACAACTCTCTTCTTTTCTTGTCTTTCCTTTTTCTTTTCCAGTGGCTGGATAACTGAAATAATTTGAAGTCTGTTTTTACTAGAACCTGATCACCACCTGTTCGAGTGAAGAAACTGAGGACTGTTTGAAAGTAATGTCTTTTGCAACACATACTCGTTTACTGTCTCACATCTTTATCTTCTATAAAAGGCTTTTCCAAGCATTGCCTGACAATATTGAAAGCCTCATTATGAGCTGAAAACTGTTTATGATTTCAGTGTTGGTAATGAAAATCTTATTTATGGAATTGCTGAATATGCAGATTAAGTCTAAAAAGCAACAGCCTAGTAGACATAAATAATAGTCCAAGGAAAAGGAGCAATGTAATTACATCATTGGTATTTTATAATGGTCTTTTTCTTCCATGTACATATTGAAAGACAGTCAAAGAGCTGGAAGATGAGATTGTTTCTGGCATCTTCCAACCTGATTTCAGAACTCTGGTGGGTTTTCTGTGTCCAGTTAGCATTTTGGTAGTATGCAAAAGGTGTGATTTATTGGATATGCCAAAGATGTGGAAGCATTTTTCCGCTCAACACCCTTTAGGCTCATATAATGAAAGGTGTGAACCCCCACTGGAGGAGGAAGGAAAAAGTAAGCAGGGATCAAGAAATTCCCATCCTTTTCTAAAAGAGAGGCTAGGTCCCCTAATGAGTTGTGTTGTCCCTGTCCTGCTGACAGGGATATGCATGTTAAATACAGCCTTCCCTGACTAAAACCATGAGATACGTGCAAAGACAAGATACATTTAAAAGGGAGATGTGTGTTGTAGGGGAAGAAAGGCAATAGAGCTTCCTAACTCTCTACTTCATCACGTGCTTTTGTTCTGCTGAAATCAGTAATCATATCAGAATAGCGCTAGTAAAATATGGTGGGAAATAAAGCCCTTTAATATAAGCCTCTCTGCCTGTCTGTCCTTTTATATGGCACCTCCCAACATAGTGTCTGAGTGCAAAGTTCTTCACCCTCATCTGATTTAAAACTTAAAATGGCTGCTGCGAAGACCTGTCGTCCATAGTAAACTGCTTGAGATGAATCAGCTGTTCAGATTAGCCTCACAGAAATGATAATGGGGTTCTGTGTTCACAGCTGAGTTATTTAAACTGTCTGATTTGGTCCACAGCTTCCTTGGACATTAATAGGTTGACTGCTATGTCGCTGAACTTAGTGCATGAAAGGTCAGCCTTTGAAAAGCTAAATAAGGTAAGTGCAAACTGAAGCATGTTCCAGGCGATACCGTGTACTCCAAATGCACTTGAAACCCCTAAGAATCACTGCTGCTCCTTAGCATTTTTCCATATCTGATTTCAAAGTGGTAGATCCTTGGATCAATACTTTGATTTTGATCTCTCATCCACCAGGAGATTCAGGGGGTAGCTCACATGCTATAAACATATGCTCCTCCTGAAGCATCTTGAGTGAAGCGGAATGAAAACTTCTTAGAAGAGAGCTTTTCATCAGCAAACGCTGACTCAGATGAATTTGAAAGATTTCTCAGGACTACAGCAATTTTGCTAAAATTGCTGAGAAGCCGCATTATCAGGCAGGGACGCTTTTCTTCAATAAAGATGGAATGCTTCATTTGACTTTTGTTTGATTATATTGTAAATTCTAATATACTGTTGTGCACACCTTGAAGCAATTAAGTCCAAATGAAGAATTCAAAATTAAATGTTTTCAACTGTCCCAAAACAAAAACATTTCAAGTAAGGTAGCTTTGATGATCTCTACATTGCGGCAACTTCATTTTTGCGGTACGCTTCACCATTTAGATTATTACTCCTGTTTGAAAGAAAAGCAAATTTTGACATGTTGATATTTCCTCCAGGACCAGCAGCCCTCCTTTTCAGCAGCCCATGAGAGTGAACTGAAAAGTCAGGGTAAGAGCATCTCTCTTCCCGTTCCCCAAGCCCTCTCTTTGATGCAGGAGCCAGGGGAAAGAGGAGGGAGGGGGGGGTAAGGGTTTTGTCATCTATAAATAGGGGGGTAAGAGTTAGTTTTATCATCTATAAATAGCGACAGTCCTTCACACTCACTTTCTTTAGTAGTCTTAGAGCACTAGGGGAAAGAAGAAAAAAATAAATCTAAGAAATGTTGGGAAAGTTCTGTACATTTTAGGAATGTTCCAAAGTAAAAATTGGCTCTGGCAGTCCAAGTTTTAGAGGCTTATTCTTTCAAAAGGCACCATCTATTAATTTCTCAAGTTTAATTCTGTCCTGTGTTTACCAGCTGGAAAGCTGCTTGTGCAATAAGCCTAAATGTCCGTAGAATATAAATCACTGCGCATGACTAGTTCACCAAACACTGAAAGCATTACTACTTCTCTACTTGCGTGGTTGTACCATTACTGCAATCTCCTTATGCAATTGCGCTGAACAGGAGGTGAAGTCAGCAGCTTGGTTCAGGCTTGGCTTTTAGACTATGGGAGTTACAAACTGAAAAATCTTGTTGGGATTTTCTGCAAAGGAGGACTGTCATCACACTTTGACCTGAAATGGAATTAAACTGCCCATCGCTAAGGGACCTACTAGCAAAGCTGTCAACATTACTTAAAAATATTTTAAAAAGAATTGTTTTATAAGAACTTTACAATCTTGGATTTCTTCTTGCTTGGGTTTTTTTCCCATAGGTGAAGAGGATGTAGAAAATAATACCATATATGGAAAACTGTGAATCCTACTGTGGCATTTGCACTAAAGGATCATTTTGTGGGAGGTAAGTAAATAGGCCCGTGTTGGTGATGATTAAAAACAGTCCAATCATATGTAGAATAGGATAATAAAAACGCTGTCCTCTAAACCAAATAGCAAATGATACCCAAGCCAGGAAGCTCAAAATCAACAAAATAAACCTTATTCCAAAAGGTGGATTTGGTTATTAATTGAATTATTTCTTACCAGTAAGAGCACACTCTCAGGCTGGTGGGCTTGATAAGAGGTACTTGAAAGCCCAAACTGAACAAGCATGTGAAATATTTAAGGCCACATTTTTATATTTATTAAAAACAGCCTAAATAATTAAACTAGTTGATTCACTAGTGGCTTTCAGGCTCATGCCCAGAGTGAAAGGTCATGACCTGACATACCATGGCCCCACTTGGTACCGATGATTGACAGGAAAAGGAAATAAGTTGATATCTTTCACGTGGGAATCACAGCTTGTAGCAACTATGAGCAAGTGGGCTATTTGGACTTTGTGGGAAAAGTTAATTGTGTTATTATTCAAAATCTTCGTTCCCAAAGTCGGTTCAATGGTGATTTATTTACTTATGTGATAAAACAGCTGTGTACTGTAATAAAATACAGGTCACTTGCTGATGTTTAATGCACAAAAGTGGGAATATGTTTGGTTTCTTTTACTTTGAACTTGCATTCGTGCTAGACAGCAGGGATGACTTTGAATTTTTAGGAATTTTCTGTTAGTGTGTTGGAAATAATTAATGTTCTCATCATACTATATATTCTTCAGTGCTTAGTTATGGAGAATGAGGAAGGCACCATACACTGAAATATGAGTGCCTCTCCACCATATGCTTTCATTATTTCTTTATAATGATAAAAAGGGGCTGCATTCAGTGCCAGACAATGTCATGGCCCCAGAGATTTAAGTGGCCTGCAGAAAAAAGGAGAAAAAAGCATTTATGATATGAATGAGGATTTGAAATGGCTTTTTAAAAAAGGCCTAAGATCCACTTTCACCCTAAATTCTGAAATCACTTGAAAGATGTCTAGATGCAAGCGAGTTTGAAGAATAGCAACTTTCCACCAGGCTCTGTTTTATATGCAGTATCACTGCCATCTTGGCCATGCTTTGTTCCAAGGTCACATAATTGTACCAAGCAATAGGGCACAGTCAAACTTCACATATTGTCTGATTTGTTCTAGCAACAAACCCTGTCATCTTTATCCAGACTACATATTCTTTACCCGGGTCATTTACAAGTTGGCAAAGCGATGCACTTTTCGTTTATCCCTCTGAGCTAAGAAGCACAGTGGATTTAATATCAGCTAGCCCGTCACTGGGTTTTCTGCTCATTCCCCAAAGCCTGAAGTGTGGGGACAGAGTGAACCACACCAGGGTGCAGCTCCACCCAACACTCCAAGCGGTCCCTACCCTTTTGCAGAAATGCCAGGTGCTGCCAGGTCGTGCAATGTTGTCCTGGTTTTTACTGGTATATGGGCTGTTAGTTGATAACAGTCCCATTAAAATTCCTGTCAAAGTCAAAAGTAGTTTCATCCCAGAACAGGCCATTGTGGGGAAGGATTGCATATTCCAGCTCTGTGTGACACAATAGTTTGATAGCAGTCAGTCCTGGCATTTTCCTATAGTATAATTTCTTTTCTCATATCTTACTCTGAATAGAGAGGAAAGCGTCTCTGCTGAGGAAGTTGTGGAAACTCTACCACTTGTAGCACAGTCCTGAGAACACTTTTAAGCCTTAAAATAATCTCGTTCTAGCACCAATAAACAAGCCCAGTTATACAGTAAACCAAGATAAAGGCTGCTTCACACAGAGTAAGAGCTGGTGGTATTTCACATGCATTTTTTTTTATGTCATTTCTTCATATTTAACATGGGGCAATAATGCCCAGACAAATAGTGTAGACTACAGACCCTGCCTCAGGAGTACAGGTGATGAGTAAATTATAGTTACTGGCTGAAAAGGAGAAATGAAATAAAGAAAAATGGGTTTCAGTGCAACATGCCCCAAATTGAAGACCTTTCTGGACCAGCACTGGTCTACTTCCTTCTACTGTTTCAGTAGAAGGAGGAGCTACTCAGGATACCAACTTTTTCCAGCAAAAAAGGTATGTATGTATTGTACCTACTTGTTCTGAAAGGAAAAGGGCATGATTAACCCAGATCCAGCAATTTTCTAGATTTTGTTCAATTACAAAACTAGGAGACTACAAACTGGAGACCACAGCTATCACCAGAGCTGTCAATGAAGTACCAGCTGAAGATATATGGAAACTGGTCGACTGGGTTAGAAGATAGCCTGACCCTGCATAGCCCATGAAAGTGCGCCTCTTTAGTGATGACTTTGGTTTATGGCTGTCTTTGGCCAGATTCGGCCTAAACATTAAGAGGCAAAAGGCTCTCTGTCCTGTGCCAACTCTCTGATCTTTCCATTCCTCTCCACGTCCCCACCTCCAGGCTTTCTGTTTCAGCAGCTCCCTGAAGTGAGCACCATGACTGTGACTCTAGAAATGAAGAAGCCGAAAACTCTTCAGAAAAGAGCAGTTTCTCTTAGCTTTGTTTTGCCGATGTTTTTCTTTCTTTTTCTCCTTTTTAAAAGAAAACAGAAAGCCTGCCAAAATTTAGGCTCTTTGATGTGCTTTGGGAAGAAAAACAATGCTATCTATCTAAGCCCTCTGAAAGGAACAAAAATATGTCATTTTAAGGCATGAATTGCTTGAGAGGAACAATCAATACATTTCACAATTAAAGATGGTCAAGAATTTTTTAAAATTTTTTGCTGGAAATTTTGGATTAAGAAATTCTCAGAGGCATTCGCCTGTTTCAGGAAAGTTTTCTTTGAGAAAACTTCCTGAATTGTATGGTAGATGAAAGGCAGGAAGGTGAAGAAGCTGATACCTGCTTTAGAATATTCAATAACCTCATAATATCCCTACGAGATATCCTAGACCCTCCCTCAAGCTTTTCTTCTGACAATCTGGATTGAATATGTGAACCTGCCTCATCCGTTTTGCTCATCCTATTTTTGGGATCAGTTGAAAAAAAAAAAAAAGATCATAAAAGCAGTATCCACTCTGTTTTGTTTGTTTGTTGATTCAGCTTTGAGGGAAGACATCGTTTTACAAAGCTCTTCAGCTGTAAATGAGACACTGACTTCATTGTCTCATAGTTAGGAAATTTGTTTAAGATGGAAGCGTCCCAGGTTGGAATCTTTGGCCTCTAAACGTGGGGAAGCTTTTTAAGCTGCAGTCTTAGAAGTCATAACAGAGTAACTGAACTTCTGTTTGCCCTCTCTTTTTAAGGTTTCTCCTTCATCCCCCCAACAAATCTTGAAAGAGCTAATTTATGCAATGAGAGTTTTGACATTTTTGTTAAGTCCAGGCTCTCGATAAAGACGTTCTTTCTACAGTGTGATTGAACTGATGGAAAGAACCACTTGTGGTATTTCTCTATTTTTATTGAAGATTTTTACAGGTTTCTTCTTTTGCCTTCCTGTGACACGGCCCAGTGCATCATTTACATTATCTGCTCTTGCTTTCCACTGCAGCAGCTGTACAGGCAGTGCTTGCTCAACTTAGCTTTGAAGAGGTTTCTATTTATATCTAGTATTTTCCAGTCCAGTGTTTTCAAAGAAAAATGAGTAGAAATTAGACATAGACTGTAAATGGCAGGGATCCTTGCTTTAGGTGGATCTGAAGACATTTGTTCTGTCATTGTCTATGCTGCACTTACTCCATAGATTAAGATGGTTTACTTTGGAAGATCACCCCCTGCCTCAAGTTGAGAGTACTTACTGTTAGAAAGGTAAAGAAGCCTGACTTTCAGAAGGAAGGTATTTTGTATTACTCGAAGGTTTCTTAGTTTGAATATCTGAAAATTCGAGACTTCTACAATCTCTTGCAAAAGTCCAGGCCAGGATTTCAGACCTTGAGGATTGCAATCAAGTGCCTTAAATTAGAGGTTTCGATTAGAGACTATTAAATTCTCTTTGGTAAGAGGAGATGTTTTAGTAGAAATGGGAATAGCCAGGTGGGAGTAATCAGTTTTGGAAGACTTGGATGTGGGAGCTCTGCCCAGCACTCTCTCTTATTATGCCTGTTTTCCTTCCACAGCTCAGGAAAGCTCATATTCATGCACACTCTTACACTTCGCTGGGATTCCCTGACTCGGAGACTGTCAGCATTGGCTTATTATACAAGCCCTTTGTTTTATCCTACACAATGCATCTCGCTATATGCAATTTGGCCTCTTAACCTGCCGTGAAATATTTCAAGGGCTCGTTGCTGGAAGACGCGTCTCTCTCTGCTATGATTTGTGCAGCCGTGGCTGCATTTTCATGACAGCTTATAATGATTCGTGGTGGGTTGCAATACAATGAACTCATGCCACAGAACGGCACACTGAAAAAGATCTTTCAAATTATTGTTCCGGTGCAAAAGGTGCCCAATCACCTTCCACCTGCGGATTAGTTGGTTGCTATAGGAACACACTGTAGCTTTTCAGTGCTGTGCTACTGTAGTGCCCAGATTACTGACTCTGACAAACACAATAGGGGAAAAGAATCACGGGTTATTAGTGCTGCTGCTGATGTGATGTTATAAACCTGGGGTGGCATAGAGCGGATGAATAGAGCAAGAGCCTTGAAACACGAAGGACAGGAGGAGGAGAGGGAGCAGAGTGAAGTGGAGCTAAAGTCATCACTACGGAAATGTTGTCTTTGATCTTATTTTCCACTCTGAATAGGTATTTTCATAATATAATGCCAAATGCAAGCAATGCTATAACTGATGGCAGAGCCACTGGTCATGTCTTTATGTTAGTAGGGGGCTACCCCTCCTCCTTTCTCTTTTCTTCCAGTGAGTACTGAAATCTGAACCTTTTCATTCCTGCAGGATTAACTCTGACCAAGGTCAGAGCAACTAGTCACCAATAATCTTCACGGGAGAGTCAGGCCTCCTGCATGCCTGGGAAATATCACCTGAAATATCCACCTACGCACAGGACTTTAACGTGGGATTTTGCAGTGTCAGAAACGTGTGGTGAATAGCTGAGATCAGATCTCTCTCTGCTTTGGTGGCCATAACCGAGACTCAGGAGTTTACACTGCTGAGCACCCTCCTGCAGAGTGAGCTACCTACGTGCTTTGTAGGGGAGAAATAAAGGCTTGCAGCTCTGTTTTGTAGATGGTCTAACGTTTTCAGAAAAAAAGTTTTGTTACTTCTTGCGCTTGGACAAGAAGGGTGAAGGAAAGAACAAAATATATCCCTGTCCATTGCTTGTGTGCATTGAGCAAAACGAGCTGTGTTTAGTCACAAGTTCACCAGATGGTACTCTGGGGGTTATTGCTGTTATATTACATTACTGCAATATTTTAGACAAGGCGCAGTGATTCATTCTCTCTCCTCATTGCTTTAGGAGGCTCTGTTTCTCTCCCGATGGAAGCACAGCTGACCCTGCTGCTTGTGACCCTGGAGACCCATGTGGGCTCCCTGTGGGTACATGTAGGTCTCTTTCAAGGCCAGTCAGGGACGCCAGCCCAACAACAGCACCAAACATTACAGAAGGACATGGCTTGCATTCATCTTCTCGGCCAGAGAAATGTATGTTTAAGGGACTCCACCTTCTGAATAGCCAGCTGATTCGTGACTTAATTTTCTTCAACTGTAACTGCCTCCTCCCTCCTTCTGTACTCATACCCAACTTGTTTTCCCTTCGCATTGGGTCCTCCTCAGCCTTGCAATGGGACCCATGTGACCCTCTAAACTGGGATATGACATTGCTCAACCACTTGTTTGCAAAATAAACTGAAGCACAGAGTTTGTACTATACTTTTAGAGCCCCAGAACTATCAAAATACCACAGAGAGGTATTGTTTTCCTCCACTTCTGCTACTCTGCAGGCTGAAACCCTTAGCCAAGTGAATTATGTGCTGACCGACACCTAACAGCCCATACTGGGTTGGAGCCACATATGCACACAGGGCACAGGTGCTGCTGTTGGTCAGCTGGGCTGCCCCTGGGACCATCTGGCACCCCTCTTTGGCCTCCACCATTATGTTTACTGACCAGCTGCTTTTTCTCATTGCCATCGAGAAAGCTTCCCATGCCACCATTTCCCCTCGCATCCAGAGGACACAAAGAAATACTACAGCCTTTCACCCTCTCCCAATGGCCTTGAGCTTCTGGTGCCCTGAGGCCCTGCCCTGGTTTGCAGGTTGCCTTCTGCTCTTCAGTGCTGTTCCCACAGTGGCCAGGACACTGACATTAGCTTCCCTGGTGCCTTCTTGTTCTCCCTAGCCACAAACCCAAGACTATCTATTCCACTTCCACAAATTAATGAATCCTTAAGCAATACAAGGAGAGACAGAACTGATTTCAGTTTTGCCTGAAGCATCTGAGAGGGTGATGAAACAGGTTGGTCTGAACATGCTTGGATCAGAACTTTACTACAGGTGTTACTGTAATTTCAAGCAACTCGACAACTGCAAATTGGACCCTCTGTCCCTTATATTCTGCTTTTCATTTCATCATCTTCCAGAGGAAAATTAATTTCCCAGGCTGAACTCCCGTCTGCGAATTTAGAGGGGCAGGACAGACTCTGCCTGTGTAGTCTGAAGTGGCTTGAAGTACTTACAATAGAAATGGAGACACCTCACCAGAGAAGTATGACAAAGTAGCTCCAATAAAATAATGGGAAAATCTTCCATTACCATAGTCATATGCATGTACGACCTTAGCAATGCCCAGGACTGCTTTGGGAGCAACAGTGCAACACTCCCGTTATGCCTTAGTTTTTTATCAACAATGTTCTCCTTCACTTTGACGTCAGCTTCAAGATTGCTTGCTGTGATGTGCTGCACCTTTCATATTTTCTTTCCAGTCATAATATTGCTTCAGTCGTAACCTCAGCTCTTTGAGGAATAATTGTCCCTGACAAGGGGGTGAATCACTGGCAGAGAGTTGATAAGCATTACATACAGATGACAGAAGTCAGGACATATCGGATTACTGCTGTGAATATAATAAAAGAGAGCCTAAACACTTTGGCAGCTCAAAGACAAGCCATTTCATAACTCTCTAGTGGGGCTATTATCTTCCATTTACTGCCACTGATAACCAGGTTGCAACTGTCTCCCTAGGATCTAGTTACAATTCACTTAACACTTAGAGGACCAGACGTATTGGAGGACACTTAGATGAGGATAATTTCTTAAAGATCATTTATTTTTAAATTTTTATCTTCCTTGCTCCCCTCTTTATAGTGCGATAAGAACCTAAATCTGGAAGCTTTGAACTTCCTTCGGGAAAGGAGAGTTCATGGTCATCTTCCCTTTAATCTTTTACTCCTGAGTTTCTTTTGAAGCCAGTCATTCATAGCCAGCTGAATAAGTGACAAGCAGGTTTCCACCTCTCTTACTCCTGTAATACCTGGACCTAAAAGCTTGTTCCAATACCAACTCCATTAGTTTTACATGTAGGTGTGACGTTTTTAGTTTTGTAGCCAGGAAGGGGCACCTGAGCTTACAAATCGGGGGGTTTGGTGTGTATCAGTCACAGATAATTTACAGCAGTGCCAACTGCGGTCCACAATGACGGAATCTGGATACAGATGATATTTATGTTCACAGCATGAGATTTTGTTTCCAAACCTCAGTGCCTAAGATGAGTTTTAACACTTCAGGCTCTTAGATATCAAAGTTCTCTCTTTTAGGCTAAAGACATAAAAGAATTATTTTGCTATGGTAGAAGTTTGGCAAATGACCAGTGAGTCTCGTTACTACCCAGCACATCGCTGAGAAATATTTATCAAGATGAGCTTAGGGATGAAACCCTCTCTGTGTGAAGTGAAACTCTATATTCTGCAAAATTTTTTCTCCTAAAGCAATACCATGAGCAGCAAATGTGAGCTCTGCTCAGCTTTCAACATATGAGGTGCTTTTAGACCCAAGACAAAAGCTGTTTCACTCTTTCTCAGGCTGAAGATATGTATATACATCTGTAGATGGGAGCCTTATTTTGTAAGTTTGGCCACATAAATCCATACCTGGATTCTGCTCTGCTGGAGCCTCCTTCACAGCCACTGGATGAAGAATACCTTTGCCAAAGATGGATCAGGAGATCGGGAGAGGTTTTGAGACTTAGTGCTATTGGTAACTCAGTGGCTGCACATTTATAAATGTATTCCTAGACCCCAGGTAAAAATGTTCTTACATTCCCATTGCTGTAGCTCTGCAAAAAAAGCCTCTTTACACGTGTTTGAATAGCCAGATTTGGTGAATTAGGAGCTAAAATTACCATCCCTCTCTACTAGTTACCCCTTTATCCCTCTTCGCAAAATTTACATCTTAGCTGGCCAAAACTAGGCCCTTACTGTTTTATAGAAACAAACACAGGTATGCTGAGGAGAAGTTGAACTGGGCTTTCTCAAACTACAAAAAGAAAGTGATGCTTAAAGTTCCCTTTTTAGTAGGATTTGCATCCCTGCTTGATTTTTAACAGCACAAGTCACCTTCTGCTACAGATAACCAATAAAGGACAACAGCAATTAAAGAGGAAGGGAAAAAATTCGGTCATTGTTGAAATAGTAATTCCAAGTGTTTTCTCTTCAGGACTTCTGGATCTTACCACTAACTTTCCAGCAGCCTGGGAAAGCCAATTGAATACCTTTCTGCCCTGCTTTATCCATCTGTAAAATAAGGGTGATCAATCTTACCTGCTCGACAATTTTGTCACATGGTGCAACCAAGTAATATCTGTAAATTGCTTTAAGATGTTGAGATCAAAAGGGAATGACGGAAGTGCCAAGTGTTGTTGTTGTTATTGTATTAACAATGTTGGCTGTTTTCACTGTTCATATGGTAGCCTGGCTGGAATTGGGCAGGAAGCCCAATAATACCAGCAACCAACAAGAAACTAAAATAAAATGTTTTACTTAATGAATGCCTCTGTTTAATCAGAAGCCTGTGTAATTATGTCACAGAGGGCTAAGGATCTAATGTTTTCCTAATACATTTGCTTTTAAAGGGACGATTAACCCTGCATATTTCAAGATGATAAGCTGCTGCTTTGTTCAGTTCCAGTTATTTTTTCCTGCATTCCCTGGTGGGTCCAGAGAGAACCTGAGAGTCAGAAGATTTTTCTTAATTGCACAATAACTATCTTGTATGTCTGATGCTGGAGTCTTTTCTAAAGACACAGGTTATTAGTCCTGGGTTGGATGGGTTTGCAAGAAAATTCAAACGCTGAATTTATTCCCTTTTGGCTCCTCTGAGCCATGGCATGCATTACAGAAAGCCCTCAGTATGTCTGCTTAAACAGTCAATATTCTCAGAAGGCTGTTTGGCCGGGAAGAAGGAACAAAACTATACCTTGCCTTGAATCAAAGAAATCCTGTATTTAGTAATAACGATTGTTTTCAGTTTACCCCGAAAAGGCATGTTTCTACACTCATTTTGCAATCTCTGTGTACATATCTGTCCTGTTAGTACTTTTTACATGTTTTTAAGAGAATAAAAAGCAAAAAAGCTCTTTACCTTCTGAAGACAGCTGCCTTGAGAGATACTAAAGGTCACTCTATAAAGAGATAGTAGGGAAGATACTTATGCTGTAGGAGAGGGAGGGAGTGATTTTACGTCAAATATATGAAATTCTCTGACCTATCCCTCTGTCAAGAGGTTAGATAAACTACGTTATGTTCACACCTTATAGACCTTTGATCATTTCTGTTCTTAAAGAACTCGAGTGCAGGAGATCCTGTGGGCCCTTGGGGGAACTCATCCCAGCACTTTTCCAGTGAGGATGTTTTCCAGTACTTAAGCAGGCTCTTCCATGCCACGTTTGGGTTTGCCATGGTGAGGATGGGGGACACGTTACTGCTTTCCCCTTCCTCTACCAGATAGCCCCATACGTGAACATTATGTGTTTATAGTAAGATGACATTTACTGGGTGTTCAAACTCTTTCACAATGTATTTTGTGTATGTGTTCAGGTGTGAAAATGGTGAAAATGAGATGCTTTTTTCATGGTAGTCCTACATATTCCTTGGTTGCTGTAAATTGCTTTTAAAGAAAAAAAAAAAAAAAAGAAAAAAAAAGATCTTCTATTGGAAACAAAAAAAGATTTATCTCCCTTTATATCAGCTATCAGCCACATGGGACTTTGATAGGAAGGAAAGAGTTAACACTATCATTATCAGGTCAGCAACTTTGAAAGGCTCTTCCACTTTGAAAACCATTTTCTTAATTATTTTAAGTTAACACTTAAATGCATAGCAAAAAATCACATGTAATCTGAAACCCCAGACATGGGGACAGGACTGGATTGAGATAACATTAAAGATTATATTGCTGTTACATTATAAATTATTTCTATTATGATGGCCCTATGGGTATTACATTCTGTCAGTTCGCTTTCACTGTTACATCACTTAATGTTATTAACACACTTTAGAGTATAACATTACAGTTTTATTGTGGAAACCTTAAACACTTACATCCAAAGTACTGAATCAAGTTATTATCCTAGCTGACCAGATCTGGTCTATTATCATTTTATCACTCATAAAAACCTGTGATTCAATTTGATTTAACACTTGAGGAAAAATCATGGCTTATATATGCTTAAACGTAGTTGCAATATTAATACAAAGCAACACATGGATGACTTCATTTTATTAAAGTCAAGGTAGCCCTGGGAACTGCATTTATGATCTTTACACCACACGAGAAATTTGGGCTGACTTGTTACCATTTGTGACTCACTAGTAAAATGATAAGGTTTTCTTACCAGTATGTTAAAGAACTGTGAATATTTTACCTTTTTTGTGCACTCAGAAACCAGACATTGATAGTAGTGTCCTAACCAAGGAAAAAGGTAGTTTTCCCTCTCTTGGAGTCTTACTTTGTAGAGTAGAAAAATGTTGCACTTTGAAAGGTGATACGTGCTCAGTTCTGCTGAAGTCACTGATTAGCACTGTGCAGACAGTTGATTATTGGTTTTGGTTTGCTGGCTGAGGCAAAATAAGGATGCATTGCGTGGCGCCGCCTGAAATATTTCCTATCTTACTTAGGTTATCGTTTGTTTCCTTTGAGGATAAGGCAGAAAACTGTATGTGAAATTTAAAGTGTCTTTTGCAAATGAAAAATCGAGATGTTTTAAATTCTGACAATGTCAAAATAAAATATTTCATCTTTTTCACTTCAGGGGGAGGAAGAAGACAAGACTACGCTGGTGTGGAAAAGCAGTGCTGAATGACCTTAGCCGGGAGCCCTGCTCCCAAGGCCCATTTCCCACCGAGGTCAGAGGATGGAGTTTGTTCAGCCCAACATCTAGGAGTTCACCAACACAGTGACATTCCCAGGCGGGAGAGTGGACACGCTGAACCAACCAGTCCTGTTCTGGCATGCGCACAAAATCTCCCTAGCAACAAAGATGACAGCTTGGTAACAGCAGCTGCTGCTTAATGGAAAACGTTAGAAAAATAACTCATTCTAGACCTACGTTCCCTCTTAGCGTTCTCATATTTATCACAAAAAAAAAGTGTTCTAAGAAAAAAAGACCACCACCATCCAGAACTTTAAAAAGCTTTAAGGCATAAGGGTTAGACACACAGCTGTATATGTAAAGAGATGAGCTGCAAAAGCTAAGAAAAATGCGACTGTGTAATTCTGACACATAAATTTTCCTTCTTAGCCACAGCTATATTGTTTGCAACATAACAAGTGGGCCTGTGTACATGCTGTGGGAGTGGCGTGGATGTGCAATTATTTATTCTTGCATCAAATGTGAGGGAAGGCCAAATGTGTGCTAAATTCCAAGTCAACATTTTTGGTTATTGTAGCTTGACATATATCCATTTCTGCTCAGGGCTGGGCTTACTGGAAAAGAATTCGTATCCTAACAATAGCAAATCACTGTCTCTGGTAAAAATTTTCCCCTTTTTATTTTTCAATAAAATCAAACATCTTTTTTTTTTTTGCTTTTTGCAATTGTTCTGAAAAAGACCATTGAAGACTTAAAGACTACTACATGGCAGCTTCCCCAGGTAAAAACCAAATCAGTGTAACGCTACATCCCTGTGTGAAATACACAAACTAGGTGGAGATACATTAACTTGTGTCATTCATCAGTCTGAAGTGATACGATTTATTACATGATAGTAATGGCCAGAGTTGCATAAGTAGTAAAGGTAAAATTACATCATTACTTGCGTTAGCAGTATGAAATTATATCCTGATTAATGCACAATTAACTTGTCATGAGTACAACGCCTGTGTTTGTAGGTGGACAGATGGGTTACACTATGTCTCTTGCTCACAGATGTAGTATTTATCACTTTCCCCTAACTTTCTCCTCCATCTCCAGAAACTAGATAGAGGGCTACATCTACTAAAGTCCTTAGACACCACACAGGCTTAATGCAGAGCCACCTAGGGTCAGTATGTGGGTACAGAATTCCTTGGAGATGACCATGGGGAAATCTTGAACGTATGCATGAATCCTGTTCCTCCCCACAGACTGGGGAGGACTCAAGGGAGGTGTCTCCAAGGTGCAAGCACCAATCCTAACTGCTCTTCTGCTGGCAGGCACCACTCACCTGAGCCGTTTCCAGAGTTGTGTATCACAGCTCCTACTTCCAGGTGTAACCCCTATCAGCACTAAATGACTGTGGATGAGGAATTCCTTTGCTCCTTTTTTATTCTGATTTTTGCAGGGAAAAATACTTAAGCTACAGGGACAGGTGAGAAGGATTTTTACTTTTAATTGTGATTTTGGGTGGAGGTGCCTCAGCTTCATATGAGCTCCTCTTTAGAAGCAGAATGGCTTTATTTGTCTGTGAGCTGACATTCAGTTTTGCCTGTCCATATGCTCCCTCCCTCTTTATTTTGGTTTGGTTTTGTTTTTTTTTCCTATTGAATATGTGTGTGTGACTACACATCTGGGTAGTCTATACAAATATAAAATAGCAAGGTAGTTAATGTTGTTGAAGTGATACAAAGGACCTCCAAGTTTTAATCTCTGTTCTATCACAAACTCGGTGCTTGTCCTTGAGAAGCTCATTTTAATTTCTCTTACCCAGTTTCTCAGCCTGAAGTAGGGAGGGGGAGATAATATGTTGTTATGCAAGCCTACCTCACCCTGCATGTGATATTCAATTAGCTCTTTGAAGTTGTAAATTGCTGAGTGGTGATAGAACATAACTTTTCAAAATAAATGGCATCAGATATATATTTTTTTTTTCTTTTTCTATTTTTTAGTGCTAAAATCTACCAGAAAAGGTTGGTTGACTTTGATCCTTCCTGTGCTTTATTTTCATGTTTGATGGTTTTCCCCGGTTCCAACACCAAATGATAGTCATTTTCCAGCACTTCTAATTTAGAAGCAAAAGCTCATATAATAAGGAAAAAATCTAATAATTTTGTTGTCTTGAAATTTCTTTTCCAGCTGAGAATATCAGCTACTTGCTGGTTCATAAATCATACAGAATTTGGAAACACACAGATTTTGGGCCCCAATTTTGCACATATTTAATGCTCAGAGATAAAGGGAACCATATTATGTTTGAATTCAGCTCATTTTAGATTATATTTCTCCTGTCTAGAGTAGACATTTGACTCTGTCCTGAACAAGGAGTCTATTTCTATCATTAGAAATTCACCTTATTATGCTGTCGTCTTCATTTCCAATATATCCTGAGAGTTAACTGTTGGGAGATGATGCTACAGAAAGTCAGCCAAGACCTCATTTCTGCAAGTAAAAATGAAAAGTGATATCAGCACTTATTTGAGATTTAGGTCCTGATATAAGAAAACTCACATAAGTTATTTCATTAGTATTAAGCCTATATTTAAGTGCACAACGGGCCTTAGACTAGTGTAGGAGAGGCCAGAGTCTGCTTTTGAAATGCAGCTAGAAATTCATGTATTATTAAAAATAAAATCATTCTTTCTTATTCTTCAGGAGTGGTTTGTGTGTCTCTTGAAGTACTTCAAGAGGACAGAGGAGAGAGACTTTCAATTGCACCAGCTGAAATAACCCACTTGTTCTTCACTTGTAAGAGTGAATTGAAGATTCAATGATCTATCAGTGCTTACATTGGCCATGGGCAAAGGTAGGAGAAAAACAGATCATTTTTTTTTTGTTGGTAATCTCACAATTAAACAGAACCATCAAGTCTGAAAACATAAGTAGCATAGACTTGGGACATGTTGAGAATTCAGGTGAAGTACTTTGGGTTGAAGTAGTTAATTGACAAGTCTGAAGTATTTCAATGTTAAACCATTAAATGTGAATTTAAAAAAATGTAATTACATTTAAGACAAATGTTCACTTCAAACCAAGAAACTGAAGAAAAATTCCCTAAATTAAAAAACCCCAATCATGCCATTCTCTTGATAATGTTTTGAGGAGAAAGCAAAAAGTCCAATGGATTTTGCATTGCAAATCGTTATTCTTCCTGAAAAAAAAGGTTTGCGCAGAACTTTGTCCAAGCACGCAATTAATTTTTGCTGTTGTTCAGGAGACATCATAGCTCACAGAAAACCAGCATAATCAGTGGCTCACACCTGTGTTAATTTCCAAATTACCGCCCAAGGGCTGGAGCCTTCCCAAAACAGACACAGGTAACTTCTCAGCCATAAATACCTGGTTTGCCCTCTGAGCAGCTCCCTACCGAGCAAATTAGGGGAGGGCACACTGAACAGTTAGCACCAGCTCCGCTGTCTGGGAGGGCTAGACACTTACTACTTAATTTTGCTTTTTGAAATTCCCTCTCAGCCCCAATTACTGACATCTAGGCAGGAAGCCTGTGAGAGCTTAAGGGATCTGACATCCATGACTAAGACAGTTAATACGCTTCGTCAGAAAGCTACTAACATGAGCCAGGTAGCAGCTCAACAGTTAGCATTATGGAGCAGAAATTGAAGGGTTCTGGGGTGCATCCTTCAAGCTTCAGGAGCTGCTTTGCAATATTTTTGAGCAGAGAGCATGCAAGGCAAACGCAAAAAATTATCCCCCCCTGCCCCCCTCCTTCCAGTCCCCATCAGTCCCCAGCCCAGCCTGTAATTTGGCAAGATGAATGAAGTGTTTTCGGAGTGTCATCACTTCTGCCTCTGGCAGATTTGCTTCCCCAGTCTGCCTTTCGCCTTTTGGACCTGTCACTCAGCCCTTTGGCAGAGGGGAGGAGGAGGAGGGAGGAGGAAATCATCTCTTTGCTAATCACCTATCACAAGCAATGAAATCCCACAGGCTCCGTGCCAGCTAGGTACATTTCAAAGGGAAATGGAGGGGGGCAAAGTGTCACTCAAGGCAGATATTTATGAAAGATGACAGTTTGCAAATATCTCAATCTTGGACAAGGCTGCTCCAGTGACACAGAGGAGTGTTGCAAAATTGGAAGAGTCAGCAGCCAACATTTATTTCATCAGGACCTGTCCAATCTTCAGTGATCGCTTGACAGTCTGGGGATTGCTGGCACAAGTCGGCCTCTTTCTATTGGTTGCTTTCATTTAGTTTGCATGGATCAGTCTAAAGAGTTGTAATAAATATGTAAAGAAGGATAAAAGGAGTAGTTTTGCAGAGCTGCACCCTCAATGGAAGAACCGGCACAAAGCTGCGCTACCCTTTTTAGCTATGCCAAATTGCAACAGTAGTAATTACATCTCTATTGATCGTTCCTGTGTGGGAACAATGAGATATAGGCCCTATCTTACTCATGGAGACCCCCTGCCACTTCCTGGCTCTCCCCATTGCCACCAGCAGCTGCCACAGCACTGATGCCTTCTCTGAGGAACTTCTTCCCCTCCCCAGGAGTCAGTGTTAATACAGGAGAGATGCTTCCGGGACTGGGAGGGCTACGTGGAGGAGTTCATTCTTCTGCAGGAGTTGGGTGAATGCTTGGAGATTAGAGGATTAGAGGACCAAGCAGGTGGGAGGGAAGGAAGCAGTGGTGAGGGAGAGGAGCTATGTTGGCACTCAGGGGAACAGGATGAGAGCTGGGCAGTGAGGAAAGGGCTGCTGGTGGGCCAAGAGAGCCTCCTCAGATGGGGACAGGCACCTCCAAGAGCTGTTGCTATCAGCCAGTCAACAGGTAAATGCTTCTATGGGGGCTGGTTCCAACACTGTCTCCCTGCCTTGTTCTGTAGACTATAGCTTAAAGCTTCGAGGACCTGTATTTCTGATCGTAAGGTACATGCTTCTGCCTCTTAATTGCCTCTGTCATTTTGTTTGCCCCTGTTGCAAGCTAATACAGAGGACAGTAGCACAAAAATACTGTTTCCTATGGGAACAGTAACGTAACAGATTGAATTACTCTGGGCTGAGAAGCAGCAGTTTTGGAAATGCTGTGTTAGAAGGGTCTAAAGTAAACACAGTTATTGACAGCAGCAGAGGAACAAATGCAGCTTAGTTGGCACAAAAACTGGGATTTCCAAGGGAAGCCATTTCCCTTCTTGCAATTAACAGAGTTGTGGTTAATAGTTGGTATACTCAGTATTTGCTATTTCCGTGATCAAATATAAGGCCTAAAAGGAGAAGCTACTTCAGCTGCTTGCTGTGTGGTGTTTTCTTGTATCTTGTGCACTAAGAGTGTGTGATTCATGGAGAGTAACATGGATGGAGGTGGATTATGTTAGCAGAATGCAAAACTGCTCTTCTGTTTTAGGGTTTTAGCAATTCAATTGAAATGGATCGTGAATTCAATTAAAGGCCTTGTTCTTCCTTTTTTTTTTTTATGCCTTGCATATCTCAGAGTTTTGCATAACTTAAACTGTACTGTGGCATAAAGCAGCACCCTTATTTCAGTCATCAAAAAGTAAGTGTTTTCTCTGAGATCTCTGGAGTTCAATCAAGATGCATATGGGTGACAAGTGATAAGATGCTATAGAGCTCCTGATGAGAAGCTACCATTGCTTTTAGTCTAGTATATTTCCTAGTGTATATTAAGACAAGAGGTAACTCATGGATGTCAATAGGACTGTATTAGTCTCCAAAATTAACAGTGAAAGAAAAAGAAATGTACCAACAAGGTCTCTCCTGTTCAGAATCTAACAATGTGAAGTGGGAGTATTCATCAGAGGTTCTTAGTAGTGGCCCTTGTTTTTCATGAACAAGGTTCAGTGATGTTTACAGGTGTGCTTGAGACCAGTATATTTGTCCTGTAGGTTCTAAGATTCATTTCATGCTAGCCAGAAAGATAAAAGTTGCAGTCTTCGGCATTGTCTGCTGTGCTAGCCTGTTCAAAACGGGCATGGAGAATTCTCCTGCGCAAGTTTCTTTCTTGGCCTCTGTGGGCAGCCCACGGAAAAGCTGGTCAGCAGAGTGGGTGAGTTAAATGAGGGAGAGGTTAGCACCCTCCCTTCACTCCACTGCAAATATCTTTGCCAAAACAAATTATTCTTACCCAAGGATTTCTGGGTAAATCTTCCATCACTGGGGAGAAAAAATGAAGTGTTATAAAAGGATAGTTAATCACTGCATACCCTGCAAGGTGCAGAAGGCCATTCCAGAGTAATTGGAGTTATCTTCATTATTCTTATTTTCAATTACATTTCAAAATCAAATAACAACTTCTCTTTTAGACAGTTTCATGATCTAAATCCCAGTTCTATAATTTTTACTTAGTGCTTACTTAGACAAAGGTTCCCCTAGATTGTAATGGCCTCTTAGCTTTTGGAAGAAACTTGCGGGGAAAAAAAAGAAATTAAAAAAGTTTTGGTCTTTGAAATAACAGAATCCCAAGCTGTCCACACAAATGTGCATGTAGTTCTTGCAAGTCACCTGTCCTGTTATTTATATTCAAATATATATTCAAATAACTGCTTTTCAGGTGCCATCTTGACACCAATTAAACACACAGCTGTGCATCTGTTCATGTGTAGGGGAAGATTACTGTTGTAACTCAGGCCATTGCTGTTACTGTGGAGTAAGCAGAATGATTCTTAATAATTATTAAACAGCTTACGAAAAAAGTTAGTGGCTGCATCTGAACTATCTCAAGCAGGTGCGCAGTCTAGCTATTTACTGACCTTAATGGTGTTGGTTGGTTGTAATCTGTTTCAGGAGCTGGTGGATTGATGTTAGCTTATGCTGTACTGGGTCGGGAAAATATCCTCAGGGCCTTTTGGTTTTGGGCTGTGATGTAAGAATTGTGGGTATCTTCTGGATAAGGAGAGCAGGCCTCTGACAGTTTTGGAGAAATTTTGAGGTTTCCAGTTATTTTTCTGAAGTTCCTATACATACAAACCTGCTCATAGATCTGTCTGCATGTATCCTATGACAACACTAACCATCTTGGCAAAATTGACACCAGCTAGAAAGAAGGTGCTTCCGTTCCTCTTATCAACACAATTCCATCTCTACAGAGGGCATAAAAGTGATACAGTTCATAGAAAGTTCTGTGCCTGCATGTTTCTTCATCCTGCGTACTCAGTCCCTTAGTCCTCTGAAATATCTCTTGCCTTGCAGGAAGGAAGGATACTTCAAAAAAACCAAAACCCACAACCAAAACTCTCAATGTTATTCAATGGAATTCATCCCACAGGACAGGAATTCCCATACAGGTCAGGGAAAAAAACCCCTACCACCTCCTTTTCTGAATATCACTTTTCATATGGTAAATCCCTCAGAGTCTTTATTGTAGAATGAATAATAGATTAATCATTCCTCTGTGTGCAATGCCGGGGCTCTCTAATGTCACTGATTATTCTATATTGAATAAATAGTGTTGCTAGGTTGATATGTTTAAGGCAAATGAGATGCTTATTGGTATCCAAGAAGCCAGTTAACAAGATCCATTTTCCTCCATTGACTTCTACTCATGTATTAATGAGGTTCAAAAATGTCTTTTCTGTGTGTATCAGATAAACGTGCCTTTGTTATTCCCAAGAAGCACACAAATATTTGCTCCATTTATGTTTGTATTAATGTGTCACTGAAGCTAAATCTTCAGAAAGGGAATAAATACCATATCCATTAAGCCACTTAAGGGGTGAGTTCTACAAAACTGCTGCAGTTGTTGCCATGGCAAATATCCATATTTAGGGAATTGTGTGGCATCAAATCTAGCATAAAGGACCAGAAGAAGGAAATGGACTTCTCCCCAGACAACTGTCACCTGTGTGTATGTATTTTAGAAGTTTCAATGTCTGAATGGGCACTGTATTGAATGGTAATTTAAGAGTGCAATGTGAGAAAATGTGGTACAACCCAGAGAACATACAGAGGGAGGAAGAGAACAATGAATGACAAGATTACTGAAGAGGGCTCAATAATTGTTGGGCATAAGTGTCAAGATTTTTCTGGACAGAGGTGTGCACTGTTTCCCCTGCTAAAGGCGAAAAAAGATATTCTGGGAAACTGAGTCTTGTACAGTTTTTGTTATGCTAGTCATTTTCCTTTGTCCCAATGTAGTCTTCAGTAGGCAAATGTGTTTTCTTTTCATTGACACATGAGGTTTTTTTTGTCCTTGACTTTTCATGCAATGTCTGTGGGTGTTTGGAAAACTCTTAGATTTAGGAACTGACAGATCTTGCAATTGTAATCTCTACGTGGAGAAGTTGATTTTCCTTTTCTTGAAATCACAGGTAGGATTAGATAATCTTTTCCATGGTTTGGAGTGATTATTTTGCTTAACCTGGTTTAAATATTTTTTACTGTAGTGATGAAAATGCCAATGAACTTTCAAGTAGAAGTCTGGAAAACTGCATTTCTAAACCTAAAAAAAAAAAAAACCCCAACAAAAATCAGGAAAAAAAATTACTAGGAAGTGCAGTTTTTTCTCTGGTGTCACGTGACACAATCCAGTTTGGCTTGCAATTGGAAAATATCTCTAAATGATTTAAATCTTACTGTGTTATGAACCTGTCAAGATAAATGAGTAAATTAACTAAGGTATTAAGATTGCTTCTGGAAGTGACTTTCAAGTTAGTACCTCTAAGTTTTGATCTTTCTCGAACACTTTGTGTGGTTAGGTTAACTGAATGAAAGAAACCCGATAATCGTGCTTTAAAAATAACCCAACAAAGTTTAATATAAAATCTTGACTGGTTTTATACTTGTTTAGGAAATGTGGACATCTTGGGGTTGAATGCAGAATGAATTACACATGGATGTTGGGGCAAGGGAGGAAACATTAATATATAGGAATGCCAAGAAGTTTACTCCTTTTCCTCACCTGCCTGGAGCAAATTTCCTGGAAACATCTGTAAATGCTGCATAATGGGAAAGCAGACTTGGGCCCATACTGTGCAGGAAGCTCCAGCCTTTGTCTGCAGCACTGGATACAGTAGTATTAGGATGGTGGCAGACTGAAGGGTATCTCTATGTGTAAATCCAGATCCCTTTTTTTCTTTTTCTGGTGAGGGGAAAAGGGGAAACTGGGACCAGGTTGAGGAACACCTGGGAGCCACATGGAATTTACTGATTTTTTTAATTAAAATTTTGTAGCTCAGTTTCAAACATTGCAATAAGTTAATACAGAGTAAAACTTTACTGGATTCAGTGCAATAAAGTCTCCTGAATATTCACACGTTGCCTACAAATGGCAATTGTCTTCTAATGTAAGTGGAAAGAGTTGCTGTTTCTCTGTGGCCCGGCTCCAAATCCACAAAGTCAGCAGGGGGGCCTCTGGCCTCCAGATCAGGTCTGCAGCCTGGTTGGTATCTCAGACCTTCTTGAGTGTTTTGAAAATGTATAGAACCAAAAATATGATTCCTTCTCCAGACACTGGAATGTTAGTAAAGAGTAGAGGTCAGACTTCTCCAACTGATACTTTTGTTTACAATTCATATTTAAGAAGGGGCCTTTTTCCATGTATAGTTTGGTCATACCCAGACTTTTATGTGGACCTATTTGGGGAAATTCCAGATGGTAGAAATACCATGAGAAGAGGTTTACTGTCAACATGCCCAAATGTCTGTTAAAATATCAATACACAGGGAGCCAGCTCCTGGTTCAGATTCCTGCTTGAGCTTAGTCGGCTTCAGCTCCTTGGTTTTTCCAAGCTGAGGCTGGCTGGTTTTAGCCAGAGGTTTTCCAGCAACAGACCAAACACTCAACCTAAGCTCCTCCTTCTTTTGCTTCCCTGAGTCTTTTATTTCTTGGATTGCCATTCTGAATATCACTGATTAGAAGCTACCTTCTCATTCACTGCTATAAAGGCAGAGCAGGATTAGTTAGATATACTAAAATATGGTTTTAATCTCCATTCCCAGCTGATATTTTTGTGAGATGAAAATTTTAGAAATAGTAATTTTCACTTCTTATCTAATTGTCTAATTTCCAGCAGGGACGGGGTTGATTCTCCCCTGTCTCTATACCGCACAGCTACTCCACCCCATGTGTGCCAGGCCCAGGGGCAGCAGGGAGCTGGCCGGGGAGGGGAGGGGCCACAACCGGGAGTGGGCGTGGCGACGTCACGGCGTAGGGCGTATATATGGGCGGCGCGGCGCGGGGTGCGGTTGGTATTGTACTCATGTTTGTCTCCTCCGTCTGTGTTACTGTTTCCCTGCAATACCTGCTGCTCTGGTAAACAGTTTTTGTCTCAACCCACGAGTCTGCCTTTTCTTTCTCATCTTCTCCACACCGCTGGGGGGCGGAGCCAAGGGACTGCCACGTGGCGCTTTTGTTGCCGCCGAGGCTAAACCGTGACACTAATGTTTTACCAGAAATTCAGGAAAGAAAGGAGCAAGAAAGAGAAAAGAAATAAGTGAGAATTTGTATATCAGGCAGTTGGAAGCAACCAGTTTCTTGTAATAAAAGTTGGGGTTTAGGGTATTATTTTAGGTCGGTTTCTCATCCAGCTCTGAAAACTGAGAACATGGGCCATGTTTGCATCTGCTTTTGTGATAGAATATTTCTTGTTCCACGGTGTAGGGTTTTCATATCCCAGGAGGTTTCTGAGTTGAGATGTGTAAAAAATCAAATTCTTACAAGAGACTGCTTTGGTTACTGCTCAAAGTTGTTTTAGACTGGACTATCAAATACAAACATGCTTAAAGATTTCTGATCATCTGAAGTTTACAAGCCAGTGCTTGTTGAGCCATTTAGCTTGCTACCTGCAGTGTCTGCATTTTTCAAATAAACTGTAACTCTCTCAGGGACCTTAGATCTTGGTAACTTTTAGAGAGTTTGAAATCCCATATTACTGTATTACTGCTTGAAACACTCATGTATCTGGATCATAAACATAGTAATGCAGTCCTAGAAAATCAAATGGTATATTTTCTGAGATATGACTGACAGTCTTGCAGGTACTTACAAGCACTTAGTACCTAATGAAAACCAAGCCTATAGAATGCTCCATCTCATTTCTCCTATCCTGAAAGGCATACATTTCTCATAGGTATGAAAGGATATAAAAGGGTAATTACACAAAAAAAAGGCAAATGTGATTGTGGTGTTCATTGTAGGGCACAGAGAGGGGAGACAAAACTCCTGGGTCTTTGATTTTTTTTTTCTTTTTTTTTTTTTTATCTGTATGCAATTACATAAGTCTACTTCAAAGAGAAGCAGGGTATGAAGCAGTAGTTTGAGATTTTGTGATGGAGATCAGCAAATCAATAGGTAGAAGGACACTCACAGAAAGGTTATTTTACAGATGAAGTTGTTACTGCTTATTTTGTCACAAATTTCTTGTACACCTCGGGCGGGAAAGCAAAGGGAAGTTATATCCTTGATTTGATTCCTCAGCAGTGTATAGAATAAATTACATTTAATGACTACCTTTAAAAAAGAAGATAATAAAAATGCAAGACTGCTACCAGTGTCTTTGAAACCCATGCTTTGAGAGTTTGTGGCTGTGAGACTTAACTTCGGAGTAGTCCACTGTAGTCAGAATGGCACAGACGACTGTAAGGGGGAGGGCAAGGCTGACTAATTGAAAACTGGGAGCACTTTGCAAACACTATTACATGAAATGTGAGAAGTGTAACGTGGCAGAAACAAGGCAGTGCCTGGTGTAAGCAGTTAATTGTGTTGTACAGCAGCGTGTTAGACCAGCACACTTTGTTAGAACCTGATCTACTGCCATTTCCAGCCTCCTCGTCCCCTTGATGACTTGGGTTACAGAGATGACCATTTGGGTGAGAGTGTCCCTGGGGGAGCCAACTTGCATTAACCTGAACATTTCCTCTGTTTGATGTGCCTTTATCATGCTGCAGCAGCTCAGTGGCTCCAGTTATTTTTTTACTAATGCACAGCAGTGATTTGTTAAAAGAGAATTTATTTAATTCAGGGTGAATATGGGCTTTTATGTTAAAAGCCCTGGCTAGTCTTTACCTGTAAATGAGGGAGGCTTATTTGTCTGCTAACGTCGGTGTCAGCTGAGGGCCAGAAGTGCTGTTTTCCGTAAATATCTTTTAGAGTTCACATATTATTATTCAGGGGAAAAGGGGAACCGAGAAGAGTATGTTTTGTTTTTTTTTCCCACAAAGTTACTAAAACAATCAGGTGATGATTCTCCAGCACTGGCTTCATGCTGCTGTTACTGTTTCAGCAGTAGCTGTAATCACATACAAACCCCAATATTGGTGCAGTTAGCTATATCTGTGTACTTAGCTCTGCTGTGGTGCCAAAGGATACTGATCTCTGAAGTTCAGGAAATGCCACCTTTTATTTTTGTACAGTCCTAAACTTTTATCAATTCTGTGTCTGTGTCCCTACTTTGAAAATAGAGGGTATTGTTTGGGGATGGTGAATTTATGGATTGCAAAATCCGAGCTACAAAAATCAATTTTAAAACTACAGCTCTTGAAAAGTACACATAAGTCCTTGATTTTCCCCATTTCTGTTGCTGTGCATTTTACAAAAGGTCAGGGAAATTATTTTCTGTTGACAGTGTAGGTATTAATAATTAAACCAATGCAGAATATTTTGATATTTAGGGAAAATTTTCCAAAAATCCTTACTTTATGTAGGAAATAGAAACATGGATTAAATTTTTTTCTATTATTTATTTTATGCAGGATGGGAAGTAGAGGAATGTATGTAAATGTTTTTTTGTGTGGATAATTTGACTCTGTTGTTAACTTGTTATATTCAAATTGGAAGTATTCTTACTAGGGCAGGTTACATGGCTTCCAAGGTATTGATTCAAAACCATCTTTCTGTGCCTATATTAGAAACCTCCTCCTTCCCAAGAGCAGTCCAGTCCTCTCTAGAGGATTTGTAGAACCTATGAGAATGGAAACAACTGTCTCTTGCTGCTTCTCACTTCCAGTATGCTTAGGACTCTAAGGGCAGAAACACTGAAGACAGGAAAGCTTCTAGGCACCAGGAGCCTCACCATTCCCTCTTAACATCTGTCCCTACACAAGTAAGTCTGATACAGACTACTTTGATCCAGCTGTAGGACAGAAAAACATTGTTCATATGCACTGGCTGGATAAAAAGTGGTAAAAGGTTGAAACCTAGGTAATGTGCAGGCACACACTTAGCTACCACTTCCTAGTGGAAATGCTTCTGCTTAAAGTATCTGTGGGGTGCTGGGGGAAGAGGCATTAGATTTTTCATAAATTCATCTGTTTGGTTTCCCAACTGCAAAGTACTGCAAAATGAAAAGAAAACAAACCCCAAATCTTACAGGATGAAATAATGAAGATGGAGTGCTTTTCTGGGTATGAAAATGTAGTGTTGTATTACTCAGTTTGTATTGCTTTGCACACACTACTGGATTGCCCAGACTTCAGGAACTTCTGCCTACCTGTTGGCTTCTGCTTTGCAGAACGAAAACCTCTCAGTGTACAAAGAGCTGAGGCCTTGTCTAACAAGAAGGTGCAGAAATAAAACACTGGAAGTGATTCACTACAAAATGCATATCAAAAAAATGTTCACTGAGGTGTAAAACTGGCAGGTTCTTCCTCTGCTTCTTGTCTGCAGATCAAACTCATATTTAGGAGCAATGTGACACTTCTTGCCATGTGGACAACTTGACTGGGCATTGCTATAAATTATACATAATGCAACAATGAGTACTAAAACTAGCCCCAATAAGGCTGCCGACAAAGAATAAAGTATATGGTCTCCCTGTGTGGTTTTTCAAAAATGAATTATGCTATTAAGTGCCAAGAAGAAAATTAGCTATGAGCTTTTAAATTTAAAATGATCCCCTTTTTAATTGTAAAACAGTGGCACTTAACTGCTATTGATCCAACAGAGACACATTAGGGAACAGGGTCACCATAACTGTTAATATTCACTGCTTAGTGAAAGAGCATCAAAGGACATTTTAATGTCACAGACTTTCTTGGGGAGTTTTTAAAGAAAGCTTACATCGGCCAGCCTATGAATGAAAAGGACATGAGGTAGACAAATGTAGAAACAAATGTGATAGCAATTTTCTGCTAATCAAATCGTAACTCAGAATTGATTTTTAGGCAAAAGTTTGTCATATAGATTTCCAAGGCATACTGACATTTAAAAATCTAGAGTACATACTTTTTGTAGACTGGGACCTTATAAAAAGATGGTTGTGAGGAGTGGAAGCTGTATCTACTGCTGATGCGCTAGCTGGTAGCAAGTACTCTACAGCTGCTTTCTGGACCAGTGTTATACCACAGCTTGGAAGATGCAAGTGAACAGGGAACATCTTTTTTGAGGGCTTTTAAATTTTTTGTCTCATACTAGGGTGGAACAGCTTACTCTGAAAATCTGTCTCAAGGTAACTCACTAAAAAAGTGAAGCTTCATTTCACCATGCCTGAATAGCAGTGCCCATGAACTTGGCATGTGATGCAACATTATTAACTATAGTAGTAGCAATGTAAGCTGTTTCCAGATGCTAATGGAACACTCTCACCAGTCATTTTTGCAAGTACAAAGTTTTGAGTTGTAAAATTTTCATTATTTCTTCAGTGGGATTACATGCTTGAGAACTTCTGTTAGGCTGTGAGTTTAAGTGATACTGGCAGTACTAACTTGACTACCTTTGCTACTTATCTGGTTATATCCTAGCCAGATTTTAGGTAATGTTCCAGAAATAAATATTTTTCATAATCTTTCGTTCCAGGTGGTCCGAGGCAGCACTTTGAGACATTCCCTGTGGTCAGTTCTTCATGATAGCTTGTTTATGTCCATGTTGAAATTATAGATATTCTTAATTTCTTCATCCAGTTTTTGTAAGAAAAGATTAAGAATACAGTGGAGTCTTTGGAAACACAAATAGTATTTAATTTACCTTTTGAAAAGTGTATTGACAATGTTATTCATCCTAAACAGGAAAGGCAGTAACTGTGCTCCATTTCTGATGCAGTTACCATACAGTGTCTTTTTAGACTGTAAGCTTCTCTGACCAGTGGGTGGTATCACCATATGTTTGTACAGCCCCTTGTACAACATAATGGCCTTCCTAACACAGGGTTAAATATATATCAGTAATACTGTTCAAGGGAGAGAGAATAATCTTAGAAAAAAGCAGTAATTTGCTCTTATATAAAAGTTACTGCTTCAGGTATTAAACTGAACTGGAGAGTGTTTCCTCAATGCAACAACTAACCCAGAACTGAAAAAAATTTTCATACAACCAGGGAGGCCTCTTCTATTTAAAATAAAATAAAGCAAGGGTAATTGCCATGCATGAGAAGCAGCTTCCTGCCATTCACGGGCAGCTGGGAGAAATATTTTATCCGCAAAGATCTTATATGAGAAGTTTGAGCGGGGGACGCTTTTATCCTACAGGATGGAATTTGATAACTAGTCTCTGTACCTCTTTCACTTGTGGGTTATTAGGTCTCTCTCACTCTTGGGATCAGTACAGCGTATGGTTTGTGTAGGAACCGATAGTTCTTGTCTCTGTTGTGAAGACAGTGTGGTTGTAGGAGCCCTCCTGGGACTCTTATAATGATCAGTACAGAAAACTCAAGTCTATCCTGGAGCAGGAAAGTGCATCGTTTAATGAAAACGTTGTCCGTTATTAATAGAGTGATGGTAGAACTGAGGAAGAAGCAGGCCTGGGGGGCCTTTGGGTCTTCAGCTAAGTGTTTCTACTCTGCTTCTCTCTTTTTTTTCTTCCCAACCCCTGGAAAAGAGCAGTTACAGTAACCTGAAGGAAGAGATACAATCAAGAGACAGCCTAGAGCAAGAAAAGGTCTCTGTTGTTTTTCAGTGAGGTCATTTGTAGTTCACAAAGCAAGGTCAGACGGATGAGACTGCTGCAGGCTGTACATGCAGTCACTACCACTAAAAGTTAAAATTTCAATTTTTTTTTTTCTTACGTGTCTTACTGTATTTTGTTGGTGGCTGCATGGATCTGTTATTACAGAGCATCTTATCAACTGTATTCTGTATAACAAGGAAATGTGTTTGTCTGACTTCCTGAGACTTGTTAATCATACACTGTGAAATCAAGTAGTAATCGCACGGGCAAGGGTACGCATGGGACATTAACCTATAAACTAATAGAAACATAGGCTCAGATCAGTTGCTCAATCAGTGAGCCTTCTGGGTGATTGCTGACATAAGTATTAGTCTCCTTTTTCTTCTTTTTGTCTGTATTTAATTGTGTCTGTTAATATCCACTAGGAAAGCAGGGAGCTTCCATCAGTCTATAGACAGGAGGACAGTTGGTTATATAGGCAACTGTATAAGAAGTATTCAAATTATTCAGAAGGCATATCTGTTTTTCTGAAATCAATATGTGGCTAGGAGACACAGGAAAGAAATATCACTATGTGCGTATATATGTATCCATACATGTGTTAACTATGTGTATATATTAGTTTTCTTAAGAAAAACTTTTCTACACATTTTGATAAAGGCATTTCCCAAACTACAGAGTGGGTTTGTTTGTCTTATGCCAACCAGCTACGTTTGATAGATTTATAAACACTGAGTAACAAACTGCTGGCTGAACTTCTAGGTGAAGATTATCTTTTGAAATTGTTTCATCTGGGTGTGCTCAGTCCCACAAGGTGCTGGTGATTGAGATGGAATTAAAAAAAATACTTATGCACACATTTAACCCTAATTAGATGCTAACATCTCTCTAAAAATCAGCACCCTGCAAAGCTAGGGCCACACAAATTTTTAAAAAATTCATTTACTTTTTTGATTTTGAGTGCTTTCTTTGCAAAGGAGAGAGAGATGCAGAGTATATATGCATGTGCTTTAAATTGTGTGTTTAAATATTCTGGTGGACTAGGCCAAAGTGCTCAGCAGACTTGAGCATTGTAGAGCTGAATTCTGCTGTGTTCCAGTGTGTGATTCCTTCTCCTTTAAAACAGACTTTTCAAGGACTTAGGTACCACTCTGTATGAGTAAGGATGTTAGAAACTGGCCCATAATGTTGATAAATCATTTTTAACAGATGTTTACCATTAAACTGTATCTAACACACTGCAAATACTGGAAATACACTGGGCCACAAAATATGTGAGAGTGATATTCATGTAATGCCAGATTGTGCACACATGTTAGTAAGCACTTACCCACTGGGAAGTCTCCCTGAACTTACTCAGATGAGTAAGGGCTTGCAAGACAGAAGGGTTGCACAATTAAGCCCTCAATAATTTGATTTATAAGCAAACCACCCTGAGA
Organism: Thinocorus orbignyianus; assembly: GCA_013400375.1. Lineage (NCBI taxonomy): Eukaryota > Metazoa > Chordata > Aves > Ciconiiformes > Thinocoridae > Thinocorus > Thinocorus orbignyianus. Next base: position 946,276 of record VXBW01008539.1, read on the forward strand.
ATGCTCCAAGGGGGTCTCCAACAATATCATATATTTTCTTCCTCAAATTATAATTAAAAACATTCTTTTAGAATTCTTTAAAAATAAATAAAAAAAAAAGAAAAAAGTTAAAAAAAAGACTCATGAAAGCCCAACACAAAAAAGTGATGAAGCTTAAGGGTCAGGGGAAGGCAGAGTGTGAAATAAATAAAAGAAACACAATTTGGGGTGAAGCTGCTTGGCAGAAAAGATGAATGGTGTCACTTACAATCCTGCTGTCTCTCGCTTGGGTGGGGTTATAACTTTACGGATGAAGTGATTTGAGCTGCTGGGACCATGGACATTCTAGAGAGTATCATTATGTCCTCAGTAGTTAGGGTCAGGAATGCGTATGGTTTGCTCAAGACTAAAGAATTGCCATTTTGGGTAGTTGGAACAGCACCCTGCTGCGTGGTACTCACTCTTGTGAATTAGCTTGTGTTCTCAGAAGCTGCAGAGCTCACTTCAAAGAGAAGACCTCCTGAAAAATTGTTAGCTCTCTGGAGGTGGGCCTCATCCTTTTGCTTAGTGTTTTGAATAACACTTAAAATGTGATGGTGTCTTAGTGTGAAGTGCCAATAATTAAAATTGTTTAGCAAGGAACTTTTTGAACATGCACTCGCAACTATTTTAGTGGAATATTGAAGGATCATTCTATTCATAAAATATATTTTTTAAATAATTTAGAGCCTCTTTAATATATTCATTGCAAATACAGTCTAACCTATCAGTTCCATAGAACTAACCCTACAAACTTTTAGCAGAGGTAGATAACAGACATTGCAGATGACTTAAAACATCTGAGTGAAGAAGTACTTACTTTCTATGGTAACATACACCCCTTCATGCATGCACATACACAACATGTAGATTGGTAATTAATTCATAACCTGTTATGGTCAGGCAGGAAGCTGCAGGCACAGGTAGAACATGCCCTCAGGATAGGTCTCATATGAAGAACTGCAGATGTTTCAAATTGAATTATTTTTTTCCTGAAAGCAGATCAGCGTGAAAACCTAACATTTCAGGACATTGTCTGCTACAACTCAGTGCAGAAATATTAGTTTATGCAACAGCTACTCATATAAAGAAATAAAGCACATAGGCTTTTAAAATCTCTGTTGAGGGGGTGTATTTATGTGAGAGAATATATACGCATGGCTGGGGTTTGATAGAATAATATAACACATGGCCCCTGATTGACCGCAGAGTTGTAATCCAGGTGTTGTGTTAACTGTTTTAATTGTGCAGTGTGGTACATACTCCTGGGGCTCAAATTGGGAAGGGAATTGGAAGGAAAACAGTGATCCTCTTGTAGAAAAATGTAATTAGTTTCCTACATATACTAGTGGACAAAGGGTGGGGGGAGAGGGAAGAGGTCCCTTTAAATGTTTACCATTGCAGCCTTGCAGGTGCTCACATATGCTGAGTATTTATTGTCACTTCAAATCCACACTACCTAAAATTCCCTCCTTTAAAAGAAGAAACACATATTTCCTTTCTCACAAACTTGGCCAAGAAAAAATGTTTGTCCACTTTTTTCTGAAGGAATACACAGATAAGAAATGTGTGGGTTGGTAAGTGGAGTGTCCAGCTCCCATCAAAAAAGCAAAAGGCATTCCTTTTTGTGAACCAAGCTGTGACCCTTTTCAGTGACAGGAATTAAAGAGGCAAAATCAATATAAATGTTCTAAGGTTCTTTTTCTACAATTTCAGGATTGTTCCATACCTAGAACCCTATTTCCTACAAAGATTTGTGTTATTTTTAAAGTTGGATTTTAAGTGTCTCAAAGAGCTGAACTTAGTTTTCAGCAACTGTCCAATAGGCTAAAAGATTCTCCTATCAGGGAAGTTCTCCTGCTGGTTAAAGTATTCACTTCCTAAATTTTGTCAAGCTTCTTTCAAAAGAAGCTTGCTTTCTTTATAACTTACTCATCACTTAGCTGAGACAGCCACAGTGAATTTCTCTTAGGGTAATTTTTACAGCATCACCTTATCTCTTACTGGCCTGACAGTGTCATTTCACTGATTTGCATTTTCCACAGGCTTCAGGATTATAGCAATCAAATTATGTTTTGCTCTCTTCGTTTCATCCGAGTTCCCCAAAGGGGAAGAAGTTTGTTGAAAACTTCTTCACAAAAGATTATAGACTCAGGTTGATACTAACATGTAGTTAGTTTTTTGTTTGAACTTGTTTGAACTGCAAATAGTCCTCTGAAAAAGTTAAATGTCTGAATACTAGTGCCAACATTTGAAACTATTTTAACTGTTCAGTTCAAAATAAATTGTTAATTTACCTCTGAGGGGTTTTATTCTGTTTTTTCTTGCTCTTATTTACCAAATTACAGAAATCTCATTTACTTCAGGTGCTTAGCCAGAACATCTAAATATGTCAGACTATAAGGCCTGATAATCAGTGAGTCATTTCCTCACTTAGTTTAGCATGTATCCCAGGGGAAGTGCTGGATCAGGATATTTGATAGGGAGTTAGTGTTTCAGTAGTGGATCAACTAGTGTGTAGCAATGCTAATCTATCAGGCTAGGAATTATCAATACCTGCAAGAAAATGCCTAGCTGGAAAAGTGAAGTAGTCCTGAAAAAAATTAAAGAAAATTTTCAATACTGTCCTTGGAAAACATAGTTTTATACTGCTGAAATAATATTATTGCAGAATATTTTAAATTATCAACTCAGGAAATAAAACTGCGTAGAATAAAGAAAACAATTGGAGAGCAAATAACCAGCAGCATTTGGAAGAAAAATTGCAGTCTGTGACTCTTCTTACAGCCTTCTTGATAATGAAGAGCTTCTTTACCTGCCAGCCAAGCAATCAAAAAAAAAAAAAAAAAGTAATTTGAAACCAAAGAAAAGACCACATTGCAGATGCCTTGCTAGAAGACAGAGCTTACATCTGCCTTCAGGATCCAGAAGCTGTGGAATGTCTGGAAGGGAGGGATATGTTTTGGCAACATTACCTGATCTATGTGTCAAGGGAAGCATTAACACCATACTTCCAACCTTCACAGACCCAGACTGATGGAAGCAACGCTCTCGTAAACAAATCACAAGGGGCCACCTTGCTCTTCTCTCACTACTTCTAACCAGGCACATCCCACAAAGCCGTATGTCTTCAGCAGTGTGTGAGGAGCCAGGCGAGGCAGAACCAGTGCATTGACACTACAAGCAGCCAAAATTGTCATGTTGCTTGTACTGGGTTTTTCAAAGTGCTGGACGTGTGCCGTCAAGAGACGTTTCCAGACAGAAACTTTTCTTACGTAACAGAGGTTTAGTTTAAACAATAAATAAACCAGGCATAGGATGGCAAGGGAACCACAGCCTATTACTAGAGAGAATAAGAATTGAGAAAACACTTTTAAAGAAACCACGATTGCCTTTCATATGCTTTCCATAATTTCTTTTATTCTGTTAATTACCAGTGTAGTTGTTGTCTTGCAGCTTGTCTTAGTTTAGATGAGCCTGCAGCAAAACTGTAACGTGGTGTGATGTAATACAAACTTTTACACTTACATGGCATCTTTTATCCCAATAATCATAAAGCAGCATATCAATAAGAATTAATTTCCAAATGGAGAGAGACATTGCATGTTTACTTATTTCATTGGAGCTTGAAGTTTTTCCAAATCTATGTAAGGAATTGTACTTATGTCACAAAGCAGATTTCAAAGAACTGTCAGGCTTCAAGGGACATGTATACAGAGGAGAGCACTTACTAGAATCAGATAAACTCACAACTGTTACTTAACTTTCTCTGAGCATCCCAGCAGAATTTCTCCTTCCACTGCAAGACAGTGCAAGACATAAGTGGTTTTGAATTCTCCACCCCACGTGGGTGAGGTGAGGTGTGCACCGTTAAGACCGTAATGAAGCTGAAGTGGAGCCAGACAGAGCCTGCTTTGCAAGTCTGCAAGGTGTGGAGGTACAATGCAATTCACTGAGCATAATCTCCTCTCCCACTTTGATTGTGGGATTTCCCCCACGCAAAATAACATGTTTTGTATCTCTGGATCTGAAAGCTGAAGAGTTGGGTGCTGGGAGTAGTAACGTAGTTGCTTTAAAGCAAACAGCAGCGCTACTTGTCTCTGAATGGAAGAGATTTGTCCCAAAAGTAGTTGGAATGTGTTCCCAATTTGTAATACCAAAGCAGTGCAGAGAACAGTTATAACAGAAACAGGAGGGCAGCAGTGCCAAGAGCTTGCTTGCAGCGTATAACCAGTTTGTGAATAAGTCACAGTGTCTTTCAGCCCCTCAGAGCAAACACAGTAACAGCAGTGTTACACGCAATTGTGATGCTCATGCTGTTACACCACCAGTGTTATGCTGTTTGAGATGAAGTGTGTGTTAGCAAGTAGCCTGGTAGGAGTGGGTCTGTCAAGCAAAGCACTGAAGACTTGGCATCCACACTATTCTCGTTTTGAGGGGCAGCTTTTGGCTTGGCTCTTTCTAGTCCCATTAGCAGCTGGAGTGCAGTAGGTGCACTTGTGGCATCTTCTGCTTTAGATTCATCCAAGAGGAATGGATCAGTCTAAAGCAGCCCAGACCATTTCACAATTCAAGCCAAAGCACAGTAAGGAGGATTAATCAGAAGCACACTCCTGAAACCAACTGAAATGCTAATGTATATGCACTTGGCATCATTTAAAGGTCTTTTAGTGTTGTGTCCGAAGCAGCATGGTGTATGCAGTTAGTGAGCTGTCTGTTCCCTCAGTAACTCTCAAATCGGCTGGTTAATTTCAACCATTCAGGGTTTGATATCAAGGCAGAGATATTGTGTGCTGTGTTCCTGTAAGTTTCAGAAACATAAGTGGATGGTTAAGGAAAAAACCTCCAAAACAATTACCTTTCTGAAGATGGAGGCTGTGTTGTAAATTTAGGCATTCAAAAGAGGCTGCAGGGAGTCCAGAGGGACAGCGTAAATACCCCAGCAACAGGAAAAACTCATATTAGGTTTCACACCCTGTTAGACACAAAGTTACTCAAACGTGAGACACGATACCACAGGCTTCAAATGATCCATTCCTCCAAAAATGAACTGCTTGCTTACATGGCAGTTTGTGGTTATAAGGTGTAAGTTTTCCCTGTCCTCCCCCTCACACATTGGATTTTACAATGCCAAGAAGAGCTGTGTTGTTTTGCACAACTTCACTGCAGGCGACAAAGTTCAGAGCCAAGAATAGTATTACAGGTGTGAAAGGGAACAGTCCACATGTGTCTCCTCGCCCTACACTTAAGCCTGCGGAACAGGAGGGTACGTATCAAATATCTACATACGAGGGTAGGTGTAGTTTTCACCCACAGACTTAGCTTCGCTGCTGCATGCACCACAATGTACAAATATCCCAGGTTCTTAGCTTACACACCGCTATTTATAATCTTTGTGTGATGCCAGACACGTGCATATATCAGTATGACACTTTCAGAAAGCAGCGCTGCTATTTTAGCAGCCCTCTAATGAACAGCGTGGGCGAAGCCACCTAGACAAGCTGATTGAGAAAAGTGTTGGTGAGGGAGGGCTGTGGTTGTCTGTTTGGGGGTTTTTGTCTTAAAAAAAAAAAAAAAGTATTATGTTTTTCTTTTTTTTTTGCCCCACACACTTTGTTGCCATTAAGAATAATCTTAAATGGACCCTTTCTTCCCTGGCAGTGCTCCCTCCTCCTCCCACTCAGCACCCCTCCCCCAGATGTCTTGATTAGTGGCTGTGTGTATGCTGGTCAGATTCTGGGATTAATGATGGCTAATTTGTCTGAGGTTGGTACAGCCTAGCCAGCAGGCTCTCTACCACCAGCTTTTGCTGCCATATGGGTAGAAGCAGCTGTTTCAATTACTTTCTGTGCCCAGATGTGTCAGACGAGACACCAGTGCTCTGCGGGGTACGTTCAGCCGCTCGGCAGCTAATTACTTCAATCGCGTGTCGAAGCATGGTGCTGTATACTGTAAAAGGGGGTTTTGAAAACAGCCGAGTGCCAGCTGTCATTACGGCTCACATTGATGTGAGCCTGATAGTCTGTGACTAGATTTTAACTTCAACTTTCTGGGAATCTTAATACGTACAGTGGATGTGTCTCTTATCTATATGGGACTCTTATCTACTTCTGCATTTGCCTGTATGTGTTTGTATGTGCTTCTGTTGCAGAGAAATGTGTACTGAATAATGAAAATTATAGAATATATGCTGTTTATTGTCCATACATATGCATGTAAAATAATCTCAGATGGCATAAACAAGACTAGCTCTGCCAAGTCCAGCAGAGTTTCAGACACTTAAACCAATTGACCATTTCCCTAGGCTGTACCTGATTTGCTGTGTGGGTTTTTTTCCTTCTCACTGACACCAGTATACATTTGGAGTCATTACATTTTAGTTAACGCACTGCCACTGACATAAGGTGAATGTGACAAGGAGATCAGATCCATCAAATGTCTGTCAATCAGTGTGACAGTCTCATTCTAGATCTTAGTTGCCAGACTCAACAGCTTTGTCTCAGTCCTCTGGTTTTAGATTCAGGATCCTTCCAGTGTCAATCCCTCCTTGATCTGGTGTTCATTGTCCCATTTGGCAGAACCACATGTAGCTTTGGGCTGAGTTCTTTCCTAGTGGGGTTTTCTGTGCACTTAACAGTGTACCGTCCAACACACTTACAAGGAAAAACATTAGCTGTTACACCAGTGCTAGTATGCTGATAAACTAGTAGATCTGCCTTCCTAGAATTCCTAAGAATGTTTTTTCTATAGTGAAGTTTAAGTCATTACCAAAGGATATCTTTAGGAGAGGACTATAAGGGGGCAGTTCCAAAATACTCTTCGAGCAAGAAAGATGGCTTATTAAGTTCCTTCTTTCTTCTGTCACCAGCTGCTCCTTCCCATCCTTGCTTCATCTCTGGTGTATCAACAAAACCATGGTGCTTGGTCTCAGCTGGACCAGAAAACTTACTTGCCTTAAAAGAATAATTAATTTTCCTCTCAATGTTCAGGTCTTGATTTAAAATATAATAATACTTAAGCAACAAAAGCAAGTGTCCAGGGATATGGGTAGGAATTAACTAAATGGTGAAGACCAGTATCTTAGCCAAACATGTGATTTAATGTTAGAATTTTGCCAGTTAGTCCTAGTATTTAGTTTGACTGGGTCATCTGGGGAGATAAACTAGCCCAACTGAAACAGTGACTAGGACATTTTGGCATTTCACCTTTCCAGATGTGCTTACCGGGATCCAGCAGGCAAGAGCAGTGGCTCAGTGGAATTGAGACAGCTCAGCAGAGAAATCAGATAGCACCTTAGAATCATTTGCAGGATGAGTTAAGAAAAGAGGTGGGATTAGACACACTGGGGCTCAAGAAAAACAAACAGAAGCCCCTCCCATTGCACTACCAAGATTTCTACTTCATTTAACATAGCACCTTTTTCCCCTCAATGCAGTTAAAGCCAATGCTGTATATAGTCTATTGTTTTAAATTCATATTTCCATTTATTATAGTATAATTCCCTGAGTACACTATCCCTGAGTGTAAATTAAAATCAAGCCTGTGATGTCTGCTAGGTGAGAGCCTTATAAAAAGGTTAATGGTGCGATGACTAATGTCAGAAAAGTGTTGCGGTCAGCTGTGAAGTGATCAATGAATCTGACTGATATTCAAATTAGCAGAGCTGGTAGAGAGTCGAGGAGAGAGGACGTGATGGGAGAAGGAGTGAGGAAAAAACCTGTTATAAATACCCTTCTTACACAAATTATTACAAGCAAGTCTGAAAACAAGTGCAGAGCAAAGCATTTAATGCAATGCCATTGGCATTTTGGGCAAATACTCTGTAATTTGGGGTAGTTACTAACATTATCATCATCATCATAATACACGTATTTAGGAAAAATAAACATTTGTTTTGTGCTAATTCTATGGTAATCAGAGTGATTGTACTGTACTTAGCTACTGTTTGTTACCATGGTTATTTCTAGTGGTTCTTGGTTATTAATGTCCTGGAAGATTCAACAGTCTTCAGCGCTATTTCAGCTCACTTTCCTCCAATAGGCACAAGTATCTGGGGGTTTGGGTTTTTTTATTCTAGCGATCTACCACAAGGCTTTATAAACAAAAATAGATTCGCTTCTTGACAGACAAACACTAGACACTGGCTTCTTGCTTCGCACCAGTCTAGCAGTGTAAAGGGCCCGGAGTTGAGTGTCATCTATCCTCGCTAGTAAGCTTTATTTGTATTGCCAGATGGATGCAGAGAAGCCTTCGTGTAAAGATACTCAGTCTCCCCCATGTGTTTTTTGCGGTCTATAATTTCATAAGGATGGACACTCTTGCAATGTTCTTGCAAGTGAAGTAACGGGTGTCACAAAAAACAACATAGAAACACATTTTTTTAATATATTCTAGAAGCTATTTTTAGTCCTTGAAATGAATATTTAAATCACTGAAGCATACTGACACATACATACTTCCATTTAGCATGATGGACATGTTTGTTTGGGAATTAAGACTTGGATTTTACAAGTTACTGCTGCTGATCTGTGATAACCGTGTATGTGTGTGCTCTTTACGAGGGTGACTGGGGCTAACTCAGCACATGACCATGACTGCCTATCGCTTAACAGGCTGTAACCTTTTCCTGAGTCCAGGCTTTACCTTCTAATCCTATTTTCCTGCTCACTTTTCTGTAACTTCCTACTTTGTTCCATAGTTAGTATACTGATAAAATGTAAATAACAATTAAAATCCACTTTAACAGGCATTGTAAGCAATAGCTTATGTACAAATAGCTTGTTTGAACTGCTTATTATTGCTTTACATGCATATATCCAGATGAGAAAGGTACACTTACATGTTGAAATATATGAATCCAAAAAACTCTTCCTATTTTTTTTCACTTCTGTGTCCATAAAAGTAAAGTTACCGGTTAATGTTCTTTTGGGACTATTTTTACAGTGTGACACACCGATGTATCCTGGGAATGTAATATGCTCTATGAAAGACTGATAGGGCTCCAGACACTTCCATTCAGAAAGGGAAACTTTTGCGGAAAGCACCTTTGTACAGATTTATTCCTGATGCAATGCATGTAATATCATCAGAAACAGCATACTTACTCTTTAGATAGATGGACCCCTTCTTCACTGATTTCATTCTGTAAGATTGTCCAATGGAAAACTCTGATTAAATTGTATTCAGTAGGATTACTAATTGTATCTGTGCTTATTTGATAGGTAGGCTGAGATCTGAACTGGATCCACTTTGGATTTGAATCAGGGGATGGCTTAATCCAAGGTTATCATTCTGTTTCCAATGGCAGAGCAGAAATGCAGTGATAATAGGGGAGAAGGGAATGGCAGTCAAACCCTTCTGTGTCTTTTCCCACCGTGTTTAACTACACAAACAGTAAAAGGAGAGTAATTTCACCCTTTTTTTTCCAGCCATGGTGGTCTGACTGCAGTGTTGGTATTCATGCCCACCTGATGTTTTAATGTGCTTTTCTAAGTATTAAATTGTGGCCAAGACTGTAGAGGTTGTGTCTCCAGTTCTAAGCATTTATGTAGGTCTCAGTTCTCCTGTCATCAGCTGACTGTCAATCTCTTGAAAGTGTCAAACTCTTGAAAGATACAATAAGGGAAATAAAATCAAGTGTAAGTCAGAAGGGAGTCAAGCCTGTTGTTGGAAAGGCAGATCTTCAGCTATAGGAGCTTTCAAGTCCTGTGGACATTGTCTTAACTGAGTTGGAACTCAACAAATGAATTGCCATTTCTTGAAAGAAATGAAAGTCAGAAGTACAAATGAATTGCATAAATGTGACAACCTTGAAGCCTAATAAGCAGACAAAAGAGTGGAAAGCTTCCCAGAAAAATTCCCTCAGGAGAAGTCAAGAATTATCTAATATGGATAAATAGGTTAAAAGGATATCCACATCTTAGGCTTTGATAAATTTAGGATTGACAGGTTGAATGAGGAAGAGGTAGCCCTAAGCAGAAGCTTGTATTTAGGGCAAGATGTCAACTGAGGGAAAAACAGGCTCAAAGCTGAGGCGTATGATTTAATCAAAGGATCTGACAGACTCACTGAAAACTTCTTAGATAAGACACTGGAAATAAAACAGACAATGTCAATAAATACATTTGATTCTCATACTTGAAACACAAAGTATTTGACTAAATGGAAGTTGAGACCACATTAAAAAATACTACATCTCTTCCTTATTTAGCAGGGTAGTGGCTCAAAATATTGAGATGTATGGTGGTATTGAGGGAAAATTTATGCCCAGGAAGAGCTTCAGCAAGTTATTGAAAAACCTGAATAAAGAAATGGGTCTTCACTCTGTGGACTTTTTAGCACAGATGAGATTGCATGAGTTTGGATATGGATTGCTAATGTGAGTTGAGCTGTAAAATGAAGCAGGTGATGTCAAACCATGACAGAAACCAGATAGGCCCAGTTGGATTTGGGCATAATTTGTTTTGTGTTCATTGAAGTCTCATAGCTAGATTTATGGAGGCTAAATGGCATGGGAAAGCTTGCACAATGAGTCAATAGTTAATTCAGGATTAGAATATTTCACGGCTTTATTCCATGTCCCTATGGTATATAATATATTTACTTGTATTCTGCTGAAAGAAATGGCCTTTGATACAGGCCTTTTTGAATTTGAAGTTTTCTTTTGGTTTATAGTTATACATAAAGTATAGGGAATAAAAAAAGTACTACCCTATACAAAATTAAATTGTGAATTAATGACCTTCAGAGTTCAGTTCGTGACATCATAATGTAATGCGGTTTTGGGAAAACAGGTTGGTTACTTCATGCAGAGAAGAATTGCCAGGTCCTCAGAAACTGACTGTATAACACATAAAAGTTGAAGAAAAGCACAGGTAAAAATGCAGCCTATGGAATCCTCTTAAAAGAACAGAAAGAATAGGCTAGATGAGTGGTTTACTGCAGCCTTTCTGAACAGAAAGAGAAGGGAATGTGAGCATTCTTAAGTTACACATAAAAATAACATTAGTTTTTCTTCTACGTTTTACGATTGAGGTGGGAGGCTCACTGGTATCTAAGAACTTCCAGAGCTGGCAGATAACTCACAGAGCTCTTTGAATACACTGCTACTCCAAGAACAAGACAGGGAACCATCAAAATAATTGTCTGATACAAATCTTTTGTTAGAGTAATAGATTTTGTACTGTCACGATATCTGAATTATAGCCATATGTACTAGTGAATGATGAAACATGTAAATGGTAATTCATCATTAACTGTGTATAAGAAACTAAATTATTCTTTTCAGTGCTGTTCTTGTATCTGAGACATGATACATTACGTTGTGCTGTAATTTATAGACATGGTGGAATCAGCCAAAAAGTTGTATTCTCTTCCAACATATATAGTTTAATATTTAGGCTTCTCCTCTCTCATTCATTCAATTTTTATTTAATTGTAATGTATTTCCTCAGGGAAAATTATGCATAGTGGCGTTGTTCCAGAAAAATGGGGTGCAGCTTAATATGGCAATTTTGAATTTGTCTAAAAGTTTCGATGCCAATAGCCTGTGTAATTTTGAGGAAATCACTCAGTCTTTCCATGTATACTGTAAGAGAGGACAATGAAACAAAACTATGCTACAGGAGTCCTGCCTAATGTTTAGAGATGTATTTAAGGATAAGCATGAGGCTTTTTGCCTTCACTTAATATTGGCTTTATCAAGCTCAAGAAGACTTGAAATTAAAAAGGAGAAGTCTACTTGTGAATCAAATTCTCTCAGGGTAAAAAAAACTTGACATTTTCTATTTGAAAAAGAACATCAACATTTCTTGCTTTGAAAATACTAATTTGTCTCTCAGTGCTCCATGGCATTAATTTATTTACCCTTGAGTAGAACGTGGCCTTTCAGTCCGTTCAAATGTGATGCTGGTGGGGCACTGCTGGTGAGGCGATTCAGATAAAGATTAGGGATAGTTGCTATTTTGCATGCCCCAAATTCTGCAGTCAGAAGAAGAAAGTCCTGGGAAAGGTAGTCAGAGTAATGGAATACTGCTACAAAAGTAGTTGTGTGATTTGACTAAGTTTATTGACATTACTCGTGCTGGCGTGTTCCGTGCAAGCTATGGCACACACCATGGTTTTTAAATAGATGGCAAAGGTTTTTGCATATTTCAATCAAAGTGATGGCAGATAAAATCAGAAACAGACTCTATATTACAGTTTAAAGGCCAAATAAGGGGCAGGTTTAGTATTAATGCTCACAAAACAAACCTTTTTAATTGACTTTTCTGGAAGATGCTTTCTGGTTTCAAAAAAATTTCCCCCAGCTTGATGTCCATTTCCAATGTTTTTTTTCTCTCACTACATCTGTAAAACATAGAAGTGCTGTATTGTTTTATCTCCCAGGGAAGATATCCTTTTTTCTAGATGTAACCCTACCTCTAAATGACTTCAGAGTTCAGATTCCTGGAGGTGTAGTGGATATATGGCAATCTGGGCCGTAATTTACAATAAACCATTTTCTGACACCACTTCCATGACTTAATGCTGGAAGTATGTTGTTGGAGAGGCTGCCCTAGGCTGCCATGGTGAGAGAGACTTACTGTGTCATGGTAAATATTTTATTATTTATCCTGTTGTGGTTATTTCATATGCTGCCACAGACATTTTCTCAATTTGTGTTCCTGCCTGGACATGTTTTCTGATATCCCTCCTGGAACAGGCAGATGTTCCTAATGGACAAAAAATTCAGTGTTTGCAGCATACACTGGCTAGTTTTAATATCCTTAAATACTGAAGAAGCTTTGCGTCTCTCAAGAACGGGGTTCAAATCCTGAGCACAAAGTATTAAGGAAAGTGAGTAGAACTAGGAAAAAAAAAAAAAAAACCACCTCCATATTTTTTGTATAAAAGAATTATTGCTCAGGAATGTTTTCTGTATCTCTTGATTTTTTGCTATGTTTTGTATTTTAGGGTGGGACAGTTGCTTATTGTCACACAAAAATCAGTAATTTTGAAAAAAGCTGCTTCTTCATCATGAAATTGGTCAGTAAACTGTATAGCAGTAGCAAAATTAGCAAATACTTTCAGATCAAGAGAAGTAAAGCTTTGCAAAGTGACAATATTTGAAATGCATGACCCTGTATGCCTTGTCATTGGAGAACATGTTTGCGAAAATTATTATCTTTAGTCTTTTTGTTCTGTCTTCTGCAATTTTGGGACAGGTTACATAACTATCCTATGATTCACCTTCTGCATTTATTAAGGTTTTAATGATACAGGAATAAGTGCTTCACTGCTACGAGTGAAGTCCCACCTGTTGCAGGGTTTAATCCAGGGATGGCTTGGAAATCTTCATAAGGCTGAAAGTTCTATCTGTTACTATGAAGCATTGTGATGTATTCATCTTTAAATTGTCTGCTTAGACAATTGATTAGCCAAAAAATACCAGTAAGAATTATCTTTCCCCATTTACTAACAGGCCTCTTTTGCCAGGAATTGCAAGACCAATGTCAAGGAAGGACCCTGTAGAAGTGAAACTTCTGAATTTTTTCTGTGTGTCGTGCTGATATGCATCTACTATGGAGCAGATATTTTTGTGTGGGAGAATATACTTTAAAAAAATGTATTTTACACATGGTATTTTAATACAATTGCTTAAAAAGTGTGTACCGTGAACAGACCTCTCTCAGGAGATATCTTTTGGCAAAGTGAATAAGCCCCGTTCTAACATAACAAAATCCCTACAGATAAATTTGAAATATATGTCCCTTCCAGTGTTTTGACAGACTACAACTGAATTACCATGAATGAAAGAAATCTTGGGGGTAGAAACTGGAGGGGAGGGAACTGTTTTCACTTCAGGGACTTACTCTATCCAAGCCTATGCCTGATGGTACTCGGCTTCATTTCAGTGTTCATCGTCGCTAATCTTTAGTACAAATGAGTATCTGCACTTTTAAACAATCAAAGGTTAAAGACAACTCAGCCATTCATGTGATCTCATTATACTATGCTGATTGCAGTACATCAGAGTTATTTATAACCTTAGTTCATAAAGTTGGATTTCCAGTAAATGAGTTCCTTTTCAAAGGTTAAATATTTATGTCCTTATTTTCTGTCTGAAACAGTGTATAGTTACGAACACACACTAACTAATGAAACATCATGGCCATATTCAAGAAGATAAATAAAAGTTTTGAGTTGGTGTACTGCCTAGCAAATCTGCTCCTTGCTTAAACTGCTACTGCTTGTTGCTCCTATGTGGATTTTCAAAACAGATCAATGTCGTGGCAAAGACTTTAAACTATTAGATTTATATAGTCAGACTTAGCCTTGATTGAGTGTGCAAAAGAGTAGTAGTAATAATAATGACATCCTTTATCTGCTTTTCTTCTGCTGAGCTCAGGTCCAATACAGTTACCCCCAAAGGACAGTAAAATAATTAATCCTTTCAGCCCTTTTTAGTTCATAGCCTAGGGAAAGGTGGTTTGCACTCCCAGAAAGGGTAGATGGGAGATCTGGTGTCGTCATACTTTTATCCAACAATTAACACCAATTTTGATCCAGCAGTCTTTCGTTCATTGATTCCTGGATTTGCAATTCTCCCTTTTATCCCAATATGGTCGGAACACAGTTCTCTGAGCTTACTGAGAGTGCTTTCTGTTTAAAATAAATCAGTATATAACAGGCTAAGTTGCACATTCATTATCTTGAACAATATAAAAACTAGAGTCCTTTGTGTAATAAGGGTATCTTGCTGTATATTGTCCTGTGAGAAGATACATGGGAAAAAATTGCATGGACTTGTCTAATGCAGATTATGCTGATTTCTGATTCAAAAATCTATAAAGAAATACTTAACAAAACTCAACGTGAAAAAATCTGTAATAAAATAGAAAAGCATTAGTATTCAAGAGGCATTCAAGGCATCCTGCAGTTACATGTCACAGACACATTTATGCTAGAGTTTATTCTCTTTTTTTGGTCTTCTAATGATTTTTTTTAAGCAATAAGTAGTGGATATGAGTACGGTTAAGATCTCTGTCATATTTAGGCTTGAAAAGCAAGTCTTTGTATTCATTACATGTGAAACTTGGAGGATCTGTCTCTGAAAACATAGACAGTTTAAATCCCCCGGCAAACAGACTCCCCTAAACCAACCCAGCTGTTTTCCAAGATCATTGACACTTTCTTCAGGTTAGTTTCAGGCTTTTTTCAGTATCTATCACTTCTGGAGTTTTCCAGCCATTCTGTGATCTCTGCATCCTAAATTTAAGGAGAAAAAACATGACGAAACTTTCAAAGTTGGTAAGATTTTTCACTTGTCGTCCTGCTTGTTATATCCCTGTAGCTGCCCCTCATGTAAATCTGTGCAGAGTGAAGGCTCTTTCAGCTAGGATGATGCATTTATACACACACACACACACATATATATATCTACTGCCTGGACAGACGTAAAGTCCCAGTTATGGATGTAAAAATAGTTTCTAAGGCATGGATATGAACCAACTCTTGCCATATGAAATCCCTGATTTGGAGAGAATTTGAGCCTGGAGGTGTTCCACAGCATTGATGTATGCTGATGGGGTATCCAGCTGTCTGCTTCAATGGCAGTTGTGACAACCTCAAGCATTAGTGGAAGTGGGAATCCAAGTGACCTTCTTCCCAGTATTTCTTTCAAAGCCATCTTTCTCTCCCCTAAAGGCCCTGTAAGTCTTCACTTGACCATTTAAAGCAGATCACATTCAGTCTTTTAGGAACAGTATAGTCTGTCGAGATGTGAAATGAGTCTGACTTTTTTGCACTTTTTTTCCTGAGGCTCCTTATTACAAGAGTAAACCATGTAATAAAAGATAAATACTGTATCTTTGATTTGTCACTGGAAAAGTGCAGGGGAGATCAAAGATGTTGCCAAAACTTAATTTCCCCATAGGAACAGGAAATTTGTTAAATTATGACCCCAGGTGATGGTAGAAGGGTGGTATGTCCCAGACTCCAGAGAAGGGTGAAAAGCCCAATAATATTCGTTGTGAATCCTGGAAACAGTATTCACCCCTAAGCCTGCTGCTGGAGTCTCTGGGTAACAAATTTGCAGTCATACGTGCTTTTGAATCCCCTTCCTCCCCCCAACAGAATTATAGATTGGTGAGCCAGGAGAGATGATTATAATTATCTACCTAGCATGAGGTGGTAATTTCATCAAATTGTGAAATTCACTATACCAAGGCCATAACGTCTTTACAGGAGGACATCCAATCTCAATGTCAGTTGTGCAGGACAAAAATAATTCCTGGGTTTTTGTGTGGGTAGGGGATAAAACTAGCACCAGTCATACAGTTGGTGTGGGACTGGCCCACAGTCTTTCCATTTCGTTCTTCAGAAAAATAGTAATGCATATTGAATTTTTTTTATTTTTTTTATTTTTTTTTTTGGAGGGACTCTTGTGGTACTTTTTATCCTTGCGTCTGAAAATTATGGATGAATAATGATCTCCCAATTGCCCTTCACAATCATGATACAGCCAAAGAAGTTAATAAGCCACCTCTGTGGCTCCCCTCCCTTCTCTGTACAGACATTTTTTACCACATGGGTGAACACAAAGAAATAATCAGATAGGAGATTTTTCTTCTAAATTAGGCCTCTTGTTTGTAAACTGAAAGAGTGCTAATGCAGTTCAAACTCAGCTGTGTACCACATACGCACACTCGGCCCAGGAGTATTATAAAGAGTGGGAGAATAGGAGGTTTTGTTCTATTCTTCGGTCTCTTTCTATATGAGAGGGCCATTCATTCAATCCCTATGCTTCTCTCTCTCTCTCTATTTCTCTCCATAATGCCAGCATTAGCTGCAAGCTGCTAGCTGTAAAAGTGCTTTGATGTTGACCTCTCACTGCCATTGACAGACCCTCATTGGTGGGTGAGTAGCAGAGCAATAAGGGCATGTGTGGGAGAAAAGAGGATGAAAGCCTGGACAGCTAGGAAGGGATAATATGAACAGATTCCTGCCTGTACACTTAGTTTCTTTTTTTTTTAACTGGGTCTTCTGATTACAGAGGTTACAAACCAGTAAAACTTCAGAAATGACCACTGAAAGCCTGCTGTACATGAAGAATCAGATAATTGTTCCAGCTCTTGCCTTGTAAAATTAAATCAAGCCATGAACTAGGCAAGAACGCGTAGGGGAGTTGAAAACATTTTCCTGTTTAAGGCAATGAAATAGTGGGGTTTTGTCTGATACATACAGTATTATTACAAGGGCGAGTAGCATGTAAATGGCATGGGGGTAGGGGAAACAAGGTAGAGTTGCCTACTAATGATGTTGATTATTTTGTTTCTTATCTTGTGCCAAAACCTAAAGCGTAAGTCTTGGACTTAAAAAAAGATAAAACAAAAAGGTGCGCTAAGAGGTCAAAAGAAAGATTTCTGCCCCAGGGAGCATGTGTGTGCGTACACACGGATGTAGGCACATAAAAAGCTACCTATTGCTCCCCGCAGTGTTCTTGCATATAGTATTAGTGCTCCTGTATCCAAATCACAGTGGGGCCTCCAAAGAGAGCTGGGAGATTGAGGGTACAACCAGGACCGAGGGCCACCTGGGTCCCGAGCCAGCTGTTTTGTGAAAGTGTAGTCAGCTAAGCTGGGAAACGCGGGAAAGTGCTATTTTGCTGCCTGTGCCCTATTGAGGCAGGATGTCTCCAGCCACTTCACCTCTGCACTCCCCCTTCACCTCTGTGAAAGCTCTGCTTGTCATACTAATAATTAAACCTTAAGGTTCTAACTTGAAATGGCCAAAAGGCTCTGCAAGGCCAACGGAGGGAACAGGAGGAAGGGAAAATTCACATGAATTTGTATTAGAAACCTTGCTTTGAGTTGCGAACTGAAGGACCTGTTGTCACAATAAAGCTGCATGCCTGGGAGTTCCCGCTGCCTGTGCAGTGTAGAGTAGCATCTGATCTTCTGCTTGTTTGAGACATGAAGAAATCTCTTCTATCTCCACTTCAGACTCTCCAGCAACTCCCTTTTGGCATCATTAGGCCGCCAGAGCCACATCACTGTTTTAGGTCATTGATTCAAACCTGGCCCATGCCACTTGCAACACACGTGCTGTCATGTGGTGGGTAACCACTGGCTGGAACAGAATGATTCGGTTGTTGGAAAAATGGAAATGGCTGAAACAGGTGCCCATGTTCCAAACTGCCATGCAGTAGAATTCTTTAGCAAGCACATCAGCAATCTCATCACTTAAAATAGTATTCTGTTGCAAGCACTTGAGTAAGAAAGGAACTATCACTGTTATGATCTGGATTGGATTTCTTCTTTAAAAATAGTAAGGAATTCTGAACACATTTCTGGTATAGAGACTCTTCACACATTAATCTACTAGAAAGAAAGAAATCTTTCACTGAATGATTAAAAATATTCACATTTTAGAGGGGACAAACTTCTACAGCACTTTTTGCCTTACTGTCTGCATTTGCTATCAGGGAACTAATTCTCCAGTCAATTTCACAGATGGTTTCCTGTCATTACTATACAATTCTATTTATTTGATAATAATTTTACAGGACTTTTCCAGAGGGATTTGGAATTACATGTTCAGCTTGTAGCATTTTTTAAAAGCTGTGTGAACACTGCACTTAGTCAAAAATTCCTTGCCTAAACTTTTAAATAGAAAAAGCATTTCAATTCAAGCAAGAAACCTTGCCAGGAGTGTCTTGGTTAAAGTTTTTCAATGCATTTATCTCCGTGTAAAGGGAAGTGTATGTAACCTTCTCTGTTCTGTCACTTTACCTTTTGCTCTTTTCAACTGATTTGAAATAAAGACTATTTTCCCCTTTCCAACAAGAAATGAATCAGGACTTCACTAGTTTTTCAAAAAGGTACTATTTTTTAACTTGAAAGCAGAATGTAGCATATATATTAAATTTCCTATTTGCTTTCACTTTTTTAAGATAGCCACAATGAACTTAAAGACTGGGTCAGACACTGCAGAAAACTGTTTTTTGTGCAAGTTGAAATTTCACCCAAAAGAGAGTATATCTGTCCTGTTACCATCCTTTTTCCAGGAGACATCTCTTCTGACATCAGTTCCTTCTTGATGAATATTTTCCTTGAAACTGTTTTTTAAAATGATCCAGTCTGTGGTAGGGCTCCATGTTGTTGCTAAGCTACCTGAGATGACAAGCCCTTGCTCTTTGGTGGGACTCCACTGAACATGGCGTTGTTGGAGTGAGCAAGGATTTTTTGTGTGGTCATTAAGGAAGATGGGTGTTCATGGGGAGCAAGCTCCGTTCCATAACTCCAAAGAGAGGATGTTTGAATCTGGATTAAATTCCTTGAGAGCTGCATTGCAGAAGCCTGTGGAGCTTCTGCACTGTGAGCTAGGCCTGTGATTGTTTAAAAAGGTCCCTTCTCTAGCATTTTCAATTAATGAAGCCTTAGGGGATCTGGATAGGCAGTTGGAGTCTCCATTCAAAAGAATTAAATATATATCTTTGCCAGAGGTATGGCAGCTGTTTTGGTAGGTACTTTGTATTCTGCTTGTCTGTGGGCTGCTGGAATCCTTACTGTTCCCTGATGTATCATTTCACTCCAGTGAAAATCACAAGCGATAAAGCAGGAGGCAGTAAAATTACAGGGGTCACAGAATACCCCCAGTATGCTTGAAATCAGGTCACCAACCTCACTCAGCTGGCCCTCTTGCTGATAACTCCCCTTTTCCCTTTTCACTTCTCCCCAGTTCACTCTGTGCTTCAATTATTAAAAAAAAAGGGGGGGGTAAGGAGTGGGGAGGGAAGGGGCGAGAAGAAAGCCAACTCTCCAGGGCCTATGAAAACAAGTGCATTTGAACATCTATGGCAATGGACAGTGCTGGAGCTAGGGAGGATGTGCGTCTACTACCCTTTGGTCTGACTCTGTGTTTGGCACAGCTGGGAATATCCCATGCTCCTGTCATGCTTTCCAGTCTTCCAGCACTACTCAGAATGGAGCCCTGCTTGAGATCAAGTCCTGTTTCAAAAGGAAACTGAAGTAATAAACATGTGATTGTCAGCAGGAGTGACTGTTACTGACTCCCAAATGGATTGATGAAGCATGTCAACATTGGTACTTTGCAACTTTATAGCATAAGCTGAGCATGAAAAACGATGGAGTGAAGGAGAGAAGAAGAAAGGGATATTGGATACAAATCGTACGAAGTATTCAAGTCCCCGTCTTCTTGTGATGGCCACAGAAGAACCATGAATGCTGGAATGAACTGGATCAATCTTTCAAATTCAAGCTTTCTCCCAAGACTAGCACAGTCAAGAACCTCTGACATATAAAGGAACTCAGAATATGGCAGGGGTATTTCGTTGATAATATTTATTCCTTGAATTTCACCTGCTTCCTATAGGAAAGTAAGGACTCCAAATGGAAGGGTACTAGGTGAATACACAAAGCATCCATTATTTCCAACATACTAGTTATTTCATTGTTTAGTAAACACTGTCTTTCTACAGTCTTTCTGATAGCCAATCTTTTGTTTGGACTTACGCAGATTTAATTTTTGCTGACTTCTTAATTCCCTGGAAAATGCTGAGGTGGATTTCTTTACTTTTGATAAACTGAAGTATGGATGCAGGTACTAGATACCTACTATACCAGATGTTTCTGCCCTTCTTCCTCGCTCACAAGTCAGTACTCTCCATTCTTCACTGAGGCAAACTTTGTGGCTTCGCAAAAGTCCAATTTCACTGACGATTTTTTGTGTGGTTTGACTATTTCAGAGCAAGAAAAAAATACAGCAATGGCTCTTTTCCTAAAAACCTCCGAAACATTTGGACTGTGTAAGCCTTTCTGTTCGTTCTCGCTCCAAACATCCTTATTCTTCCTAGTTCTTTGCAGAAGGAGCTCAGAGATCACTGTGCTTTGCTCGCAAGCCAGAAACAGTCATCTTTCCTTGCAGTGGAGGGAAGAGCTGTTTTAAATCAGGAAGGCAATGAATGCATTTCAGTTGCCTGCTCAGTAGGATGGGGGCAAGGAACTGAGGAAACCACCTACAGATGAGGCAGTTGTGTTAGTCATGAGAAGAGAGAAACGTTCAGCACTTCTCAGGAGGTTTTTCCCAGTTGTAGAGAGGAAGCTGAGCGCTTATGATCACTTTTAGAAGCTTGTAAGTAAAACTCCCAGAAAATACTAAGCTCAGTTTGTGCATGGACAGCCATGAGGAGGCCAAGCCCACAGTGTTTCCTTCTGAGAGGTAGTCATCTTACCCCGGGGAGCAGGACAGCTTTCTTGCAATGGATGTTATTGTCCAGCGCTCCTCAGGGCAGGTTTGTTCCCCTGACTTTTAATATTCCAGTTTTTCTCTGTTTGTGCTGGAAAATATGACTTGGTTCATTTTATAAAAACAATAAAGCCAGAAAAGGTTAAACTCAGATCTGGCCTCTTTGCTTTCGAAAAGACAGCAACAGACATTTTCAAAGGACCAATTCCGAGCTTTATTATGCTACTACAAGGCCCGCAGGAGGGAGAACTGTTTATGCCCAACTTGGAGTGCAGACAGAGAAAGATGGATTTTTAAATTATCTACCTTTGCTTTGCAACGTGAACATTTCAGGGCAATTATCCTGAGATAATGCCTACAAATTGCTGAAGACTTTGGGTTTATAATTGCTGATGTTCATTTAAGGTTCCCAGCAGACTAGATCAGGAAAATCACTGCCAGTCAAGGCATGGTTGATAGTATACGGTAACTGAGATTTTCTTAGGAGACAGACAAGCAAATCAGTTTTCTTCAAGAGCAATAATTCTAACTAATTGTTTGGTTTTATTGTGTTTCCATAGCAGGAGCTGTAGTGCTTGGCAAGGTGGAACAGTGACACTTCCCATCCAAGAAACATCCATGTAAATGGACAAATTGAATTCCACTGTGCGAGGTTATTCTTGTACAGCAGTAAGTAGTCAGCAGCGCTCCAGCACATCCCCACATTTCCTTATTTACACACTGGTAGCCATTCCAGTTACCTTAGAAAGTGAATTGAGAATTTACAGTGAGATAATGTTATCATGTCAATGCAGAAAGAAATAGCTGTAGCTGCCTGCCATGTTTGCAATTAAAAAACATTTCTTAATGTAATATTTAACTGAGGTTTCAAACCAGCAAGAATATTCATAATAGAGAACACCATTTCAAAGCAGGAATGTGTTGATATATTCAGGTCGTTTGACTATGTTTGTATATACCTGTTACCTATTTATATATTTATATGCCTATTTGTGGAAATAAATAAATATATTTCATATGTAGCCTTACTGCCCACTAGTTTTATTGTGAAGTTCTTGATAGCATTCCTATCACAGACATTCTCCACTGGCCCTGGGTATCCATGAGACAACGGAGGATCCATTTTATCATCATTATTTGCTAAGCAAAAGTAGCATTGGCCAGTTTAGGTGTCTAAACTCCAGTAGTGTAAAATCTCCCCTTCTGTCCCTCCAACTGTTGCCATTAGAGCAGCTGAATAACTGATTTTTCTCATCCACTAAAATTGAAGAAAATATTATAAAATAGACCTTAACTGGCATTTCTGACATTTGGGGAAAAAATAATAAAGATACCTTGCACAAGAATCAGCCCAGTGCGTTGGGTTATCAAAAATATTTTGCTTGACCTATATCAAAAATGCTTGAGTTATTATCATGTTATATTTTAATGCATTTCAACTATATTTGGACTGAAAATATTGTCTGGAGAGAAATAGCAAAATGTATGGTTTAAAAATGTTGAAAGTTTGTGTCTAGACTTTTCTGAATATTTTTGCATTTTTTGGCCTGATTCATTAGAATTTACAGATAACAGTGGTCAGTTTGAAACTAGGTTTTTCAGGGAAGAAACTAATTTCCTGAAAAATTCCATCTAGGATTAGGAAGCAAGTAACATGCCTTGCCCCAGTACTGAAAATATCATTAGTACCCGGCTTGTGTACTACAGTAGCAGTTGCTAAATTATTGCATTCTTAGTGGATTATTGTAATGCTCAGTGGGTAAAAGCTTTTGAAACTTGTGCCATTATGAGGCTGAGGAGATCATATGCTGTAGCTGTTTCCAGTATTGAAAGCTCTCAGGTCAATGCTCATCTGTTCAGTCAGCAAAAATACCTGATTTCTTCTGAGATGCTCCCTCCCAGTTCTTCATTTCTTGTGATAGGGGGATAGCGATAGTAGAATCTTACAAGTTGTACTCACTTAACTGACCTTAAGAAATGTCCAAACTGCTCAAAAAATTATTTTCTGGGTGAACATTCAGATGGATACTTTCTTATTTGTTTCCTCCTGTGGTGTCTCCTGGTGGTTTTGTTTTTCTGTTTAGTTTTGGGCTGTTTTTTTTATCTGGCCTTTTGCAAGTTCTGCTTTAAAAAAAAAACAAACAGATAAACAAACACAAACAAACATGTCCTATTGTATGTAAAAAGGCCAGAGCTGCAAAAAGCTCAGGTCAGGGAAACGAGAGTTTCATGTCACCACATTTTTAGTTTGGTATATAAAGTACAGAAATTTGAGCCCTAGATACTGCCAGATTGTTTTACAATTTATTCATATTTCCTTTTTCAAGAATGTAAGTCTGTAAAAACCAGAACTGTTTTGATACTAGTAGCTGGGTACCAATAGCTGATTTAGATCATAGATTGGTTGTCTAAGACTTCTAATAAATTTTTGATGTCAAGATATATTTCCAGATATGGAATAAAAAGCATATGTTTCTGCTGGCAAGTAGGTTCTTTGACGAAAAATCAGTTTTTTACCCACAATTCTTCTCAGCTAAAAAAGTAGTATCTTTCCCTAAAATGGATTTGGGATATGACATACACTTGAACTAAATTTTTCAGTATCTTTTTGAGATACTAATTTGACTAGTTCTTATCTCCAAAAGATTCTTCTCCTGTTGTAAGGTCTCCTGTTTACTGGTGTAGTCCTACTGAATGGCAGTGATGCCTCTTACCATTTTCCTGGACCTTAAAGCAAGTAATACAAAAGACTACTTGTAAATCTAAGAATGTACATCTGGAATACCAAATCTATTTCACTGCCTTATGGTCAGCATGTCATGTTACATTGCAGCATTCATAATCTGATCAGATTATATTTTAAAACTGCATGCTTTTTAGTATTTTGGTTTGGAATTTTTTTCCCCTCCACTACACTCCCTGGGAAGGTCATTTCAGGAATCTTTATTCCAATGGTTAGAAATATCTTATAATTTCCAAATTATCAAAGCCAGTTTATAAACATTTCATCCTGGGTCATTCCTAGGTGTATATATCCTTATGTAGCTAGTATGGACAGCCCCTCCCTCTTCCTGAATTGTATCTGTGTCCCTTTAAGGCATCATTCAAGTAGACTGAACAAGGAGACTCTTTAGTTTCCTCGCAGAAATTCTCCAGTTCCTTGATCATTATAATAGTCCTCTTTGCACCCTCTGCTCCAATTTGCATGCATCCTTCTTGAGCATGGGTAACTAGAATTTACGCTGTATTTCAGATAGTGTCTCACCAGTGCTTTGTGTAGTAGCATTAATATTTTCGTCTTGTTATTAGCACTATTACGGGTGATGAATCCTAGGATTGCATCTGCCTTTTCAGTTGCATTATATTATGGCACATATTTATCCTGTAATCAACTAGCAAACCCAGGTCTTTCTCCTCCATTGTCATTCCCAACAGCTTCTAGCAGAAATTCTCATTATTAGTCCTTTAGTGCATGACCTTGCATTTTGTACTGTTCAATTTCATCCGATTTCTATTACTTCTGTCCTCAAGGTCATCCAATTCTTCCTGTATGATATTGCGATTTTCGTTTGTGTTGATGGTGCCTCCCAACTTTGTGCAATCTGCAAATTTCATTTGAACACTCCTACTTTTTGTGCCAAGTTTATTAATGAATCATTAAATTATATCAGTCCAAAGACTGATCTTCGAGGAGCTCCCCTAATACCTTCCCTCCAGCCTCATATTTCCCCTTGCAGTGTATGACATCTTCACTTCCCCCGTTACGAGCCCAGACCTTAGATTTCTGACTAATTCTCTATTTCCCTCCCATGAGCTAAGTAGTTGAAATACTTTAATGAAGACTCGATACGTTTTAAGAATTTTAATTTAAAAAATATTTTTTTTATCAAAAAACCTCTCAGGGTAGCTTGGCACAGTCTAGCTTCAGGAAATCCATATTGTAAATGTCTACCCTTTACTCTTTTTCATTCTTTCTTCAAATTTGTTCTAAAATCTAGTTAGCTATTAAGGTCTGACTGACAGATCTTCCATAAATCCTCTTTATCTACTCTTAAGAAGAAGAAAATGATACTACAAGAAGTGGGTACAAAAGGGGTAGGTACTGCTATTCCCTCCCCATGTTAGAGTGCACCACTTTGCTAGCTCTATCAGCTGCTGACAGTTTCTACTGGATCTGCAATTTCATGTGTTGGTTCTCAGCTAGAGATCTCCTGGCCAAAATGCACTGGCATTTTAATTCTCTTTCCTATTTCACTGTAGATATATTTCTAAATAGTAATGCCTTCGTAATTTCCTGATGTTTGACATCGCCACTCTTAAGAGAAAAGAAAAACCAATAAACAACTATTCTTCCTTCCACCCTGGTTTATAGCAGTGCTTTTCACCTTGGTAGATTTTAAACTGTGTTGAATTTCCCTCTGTATTTTACCTGGCGCACTTCTAGTATGTGTGTAAGTGCATGGCGTTGAGCAAGCCATGGTTTAGACAAAGCAGCATAGCAAGCAGCATTCACAAAACTTGACTTTGAAAAGTAGAAAATGAGCACCTTGCTGACCTGGATGCATGGTTTAAGAGGGTTGGTTGTATTCAAGTTTTATTTCACCTCTTGGAAGATGCATTTTGTTGATGGCAGAAAGCTATGGTCTTCTGTGGAGTTGTGCACCAAATATCTGAGATGCACCTTGGAAATGAGTTTCTTATGATCCTCATCTCTGTAAGCAGAAAAGAGAGCCCAATGTTTGCTCTTTGTGAGCTGGACTCTCCTGCTCTGTGCAACATAAGCTGTTTGTTAATTATTGTCTTGTACTGCCTTTTTCCTACTCTTGTTTATCCTCCCCTGTGTTTCACTTTTCTGATGGTTTGATCTCTTGCACTGTGTCTCCTCAGCCCCAGCATGCTTTTTTTGCATGTTGGTTTTGATTTTATTTTGCTTGTGGGATTATACATTTATAACAGAGCCTGAAAAGAAGGAATGTGTCTTCATAGTCACAATGAGGAAAGCATCACCTCTAGATCAAGATACCCATATGCTGAGATTCTTTGATTATTGAAGGAGGAGGGAAATAGTTTTAAAGCCTTGCCCTTAAACTCTTCCCTTTTTTTGGCTTTTTCTCAATATCAAAAGTGCTTAACTTGTCTCCTTTGCTTACACCACTGCTGCTGGTGTGCTAGGAGCATGGTGTATAGTAGTGTGATACGGCAAGGTGCGGTGACGTAGCAGCTCTGGAACATCTTACCATGATTGTTTTCTAATTCCTCACCAGGGAGCATCTTGAAAGGATGCCTTGGCCAGCAAAGCTCACCTTCAAGAGCAATCTCCCTGAAATCACCGGTACATTTGTGGGAATGGGGTCTGGGGAGGTCTCTTCCAAAAAGGCCTCAGGAAAAGATCTAAGGGAAAGAAAAAAAAAAAAAACCACAAAAAAATCTGGTTTGCTTTAATAGAGTTTTATTATGCTGCAATGACTTCTGAGCTTCTCCCATTTGAATTACCAGGACACCAGAAGGGATAGATAGGGCCAAATTAATGAAAAGAAGAAGATAGTGAAATGCCTAAGATACCAGTCAGGGGAGAAAAGAAGGGCTCTGCCATCAAAACCTTCCCCAGTGAAAAGACCCAGCAGGATACAGTGACTAAATGTATTTGCCACAGCACTGATAGTTAAAGGCGAGTTACTTTTATTCACCAGAAGTGGAAAAAGATATCTGAAAAAGCCTTTCTCGTTTTTATTCCCTTAGTTCTTATAAACAAAGTGAAGTTCTGAATGGTAGGGGGGGGGAAATCATCTCCCTGTGTTTGTAAGCCAGTGCAGCCTTCCTGGCATGTTGCTATACATGGTGGGGAAACAACCGCTCCCCCGAAGAGTGATTACAACCTGAGCAATAAAATGGTGACACCGTCAGTGGAAGGCTGTATTTTGATACCGCGTTTCCTGCATTTCATTTCCCATGTGAAGCCCCAGGAGAAGTTTTTCTTTCTGTGTGGAGTGGGGTTCAAACGCTGAAATATTCATCAAGGTACTTGAGAAAAGTAGGAAAGGAGAACAAACTTTGGTTGCCATTGGAAGACTGCTTCCTTTCTCTGTGCAGAATCTGGGGTGATTTCTGGGCCTGAGCCCTGTCCCATTCCATGACAGACAGTAGGTATTAAACTACTATTCATAAGGTAGGAGGGCAGGGGTCTCTAGTGTGCTCCAAGTTTTATAAACTCTGGAAATGACTTTATAGTCACATAGCTAAATGGTTATTTGGAGTAGAGTGGCAAAACCTCACAAGGAGAGAATTGTTCAGAGAACTGGAATGGTCCAGCAGCATCCTATCCTCCATACATTTCTAGCAAACCCTTATCAATGTTGTTCCAGAGACTCACATACCACGAGCATCCAAATCTTGGTCCTTGGTCTTGCTGAAGATCTTTATTTCTTGCATTACTGTGGAATATGTGAAGTTTCTCACAAGCTAGAGAATTTTGCTGTAATCCCTAGGGTGTTTTACCACTGCCAAAACCACCAGATCGTCAGGGTGATTTGTGTTTTAAGCACTCTGCTCCCCGAAACATCTCTTTTCCTATGCTTTGCATTGTAATACTGCATGTGACATGCTGCATTACACTTATCTGTCTTATACTAGAGAGCTTCTTCTCATCTTCTTTCATGGATGGGAGCAGAGTGGTTTAAATCAAAGCATTTGACTTTGAACCTCTCTTGAGCTGGCCTTCAGGCAAGTTCTTTCTGATCAAAGATAGAAGCATACCAGGGTCCAGGTATTAAGGCTGAATAATTGGTTCAGACTAAAATAAGAAGTGTCCCAAGCCTCCACAGGAAAAGTTTTTATGAAGTTTAAAAAAAGTGCAGGTAACTTTTTTTCCCCTTGATATACTTTCGTATTTTCTGAGGGAGTTCCACTGCAGAAACTGCTAATGCTGTATCTGACCATGTTCATGCTAGAAATACCAGCTCTATTCACCAGTGAAAGCTCATCAGGGTACTTTAGAAACAGAGGTACTGAAGTAGAGTGGCTTTTTGTATGGCAAAAGGTGGCATACTATCAGCATGCACAAAATAATTGAGGTGATTTTGAAAGATCCTGATTCCTCCTGCAGTGCAGGATTCCCCATTTCTCTGAAGAAATGTGGGTAGCCTGTATTTCTACTGCACATATAGCGGTGGCTTTTCTGGAGATATCATAGACCCTTCAAATTGGGGGGAGAAAAACAAACCAACAACCAGGCAATCACAAGCGATTTACCAGACGGACCAGGATGCCTGTAGCATCCCAAGCAGCCTGAGCCTGTCTGCCTCTGTTTAGGATAAATACTGAAACCGCACCTCCATGAACACTTCTGCCTTTGCCCGTCAGTAATGTGTATATAAAAAGTCCATGCCTGAGGATCTGCTAACGGGATTATTCACAGACACAAAATGAAGCTGGACCAATCCTGACATCCTTTGCAGCTCTCCCTGCAGCCTGCTGAGAGGGGCAAAAGCAGGATCAGACTCCAGGTCCTCATAATTTTGGCAGCCTTTAGGAATGTGGAGGGAATCTGACAGAGGGGCAGCAGTGGAGATAGGCTCAGATTTTTTTTGTTGTTGTTTTTCATTTTTTAATAGAACAACTTTCAGTCCTAAAGGAAACCCTGGTGAAGTGATAGGGCTTTTGTCTCTTGCTATAATGCCACTGGGCTTTGGTTTGACCTGCGTGATACAGTGACACTGTGTGGTTTGAATTTTTACATACAGCTGCATAAAGCAATTCTCATGTAAATGTTGGAGGTAAATAAGCCTGCTGTTGGTCTGCTGCATGGACACATATGCTCGAACCATTAGGCTCAAAAGGAGATTAGAATTAACCCACCCGTCTCTCACCGGCTCTCCCCCTCCCCACCACAGAGCTCTTACAAGAGACTAAAGCACCTCACTCTTTTAACGAATGGCAGCGGAGTTAAGGCAGACAGAAGAAGAAAATTGTTGTATCCCCTCCTGGCCCCCCCTTTCCACACCCACAGAGCCTCTGCTAGAAGCGGTGTGAATTTAGACGAAGCCATGGGCTGATTACCATGGCACAAGCAGGCAGGTTGGAGTTGATGCGCCTCCCTCACTCCCTTAAACTTTAAATTGCAGAGGACTGAGCTGAACCCCTTCGGTGCCCACTGTGGCAGCAGGAAGGCTCGGAGCCTGCCCCAGTTGTGTGTTTTCTTTCGCCCCAGATAGCTTAATTACCTTCTACTGGGTGGGGAAATCTTTCAGAGCCAAAGAATCTGAAAAGTCCTTTCTAGGCAGCCGATGCTGGGATGTACCCAGGTGCTTCTGCAGGGCTTGAATGGGTCAGGTCTTCCTCAGCAGCCAACAGCAGGTGGTGACCACTGTTACCATCATATCTGGACTTGACATCTGAATGGCTTCACTTTCCAAGTGAGGAAGGTTTTTATCATATGTTATTTAAAGGCAAAGAGAGAGACAAAGCGTGTGCACACACACACATGTGCGCAAAAATGCAGAGGGGGTGAGTGGGCTAAGGGGAACCTGGCCTGGGGTTGTTTGTTTATGCGAACTTTAAATAATTCATTTTTGTCCCTATTGAGCTCATCACAGCGTGACAAAAATAAACGTGTCTTCTTGGCCTATTGTTTGGAGCTGAGGATTGTCAAGCGAGAGGAAAATATTACAGTGACTGAGGGAGATACACGCAAGAGTGTGACCTTTAACTGCAGTACCTATAACCAGTCTCATCAAATTAAAGCACTGTATATTTTCCTTAATAATCTCTGATTAGGCTCGGGGTATGAGCGGACACGAACGCCCGCCATTGCTATGCAGCGGGAGGCCTGCTAAGCACCAGCCGAGCGCTTGGGAATA
Organism: Thinocorus orbignyianus; assembly: GCA_013400375.1. Taxonomy (NCBI): domain Eukaryota; kingdom Metazoa; phylum Chordata; class Aves; order Ciconiiformes; family Thinocoridae; genus Thinocorus; species Thinocorus orbignyianus. The sequence continues at coordinate 976,398 of VXBW01008539.1, forward strand.
AGTGAGCAAAATGCTTTAATTTGATAGGGTTAGAATCCTGCAGGCTCCGGGGTGAGAAGTCACCAACAGCTCCGCTCGCACTGAATATGCAGAAATAAAAAAGTAAATTGCTTACATCTGCTGCAGGCAGGAGGGAAAATGATCTGATTGGACAGGCCGAGGGCTCTCCATCTCTTTTGGGTTAGAAAGAGGGGTTTGGAGCATCAAAAGCTCGTAATTGGAGTAATTCTGAATTAATGGACATAGACACACACACACAGGCGCGCACACCATTTTGAAGCAGCTGGTCGCAGGATGCACATGCTCAGGAATGTTTGGGGATTGCAAAAACGCCGTTAAAAATGTTGTCCCTTATTCCTAATATTATTGACATTTGGATTTCATGACCTGTAAGAAGTGCAGTAAGTACAAAAAGCCCTGCCCATCTGCCAGATGAAATTGCCTGCCTCAGCCTACATCTGTTTATTCACAATACAATTATTCTATCTGTCTGTCTCTCTATCTCTGTTGTGTATCTCTTCTTTCATGTCTGAGGGTCTTTGCTGTATGCAGAATCCCAGGCTTTAGCCTTGTCATCTGATACTGTATTTAATCTATGTATTTGATCAATAAGAATCAAAGACAAGGCTCAAGGTCTTTTTGGCACAAGGCATTCAGCTTTGTGTCGGGTGTCAGAGGTTGTCTACAGTGTCACCTTGATGGTGTCACACTAATTTGTAACCTACTTTGCTTGCCTCTGTGATCACGGTCTGCACTGGTGGTTTTTTTTCTCTCTGTCTCTCTTTTTTTTTAATGGTTGTTTTTATTAGTTTGGGAGGAAAGAGGTGGGGGAGCTTAGAGGTGGGAGGCCGAAGACATTAGCTTAGAGATTTAAGGAGTACCCTTCCTGACCCTCCTCCCCCACCTCTCTGTCTTCTCTCTGCGAGTTGCTTACGCCACAGGATAAGGGTGTTGCCTCTACCTAGCAGGCACCGTATCCCAAGGGGCGAAGACACTACTAAATCCAAAATTGCCAAGGGAAGAAGTCCTGCAAGGCAAACTTACAGGAGTAATTTCTCAGCTTGCTGCTGACAGGGAAAGGCAGGCACACCAAACCCAGGACTAAAAGGCCAGAATCCAGGTTTCAGTCCACTTCTGGGTAAATCCAGAGAGTAGGTACGTCTCTAAATTTCACTGCTATTTTTCTTGGAGCCAGGGTTCTTTGGATCTCGCACTGATGCACAAACTTGAACAATTTGTTCTTTTATGGCTGCCTAAGGCTGTACTGCATCATTTCAATGGCCTGTTGTCTTGTGACAAGTATTGCAATGCCTATAATGTACTAAACATTCTAAAAATCCATGTAATTAATTCCCCAACATATCTAATATAGAACTATTATCTTGAGGACAGATAAATACAGTTTATTATCTTTTCTTCCTTTGCCTACAACTCTTCGTTTTTTTTCTGTGCTGTTATTTAACATAGAAAATAATAGCACAGTAGATGTATTATCTAACTCTCGTTTAGAATTGTGTGTGTGTGAAGGCACTGCACAAAATGAGGCAGTGTTTAGACTCAGATTCTTAGATGTAGATGGCAAGCTCCACCATGGATTTCCTGAGGTACCTTGGAAGGTCGGCCAAAATTTTCACAAACAGATAACCAACATTAAGCATCCATTTTTGAATCTTGTTTTCAGAGTCAGCAACCACCCACAATGGCTACAAGAATCAGTGGAGACTGGAAAGCTTCAGAATTGTGCACCTCCAGCCAGTGCACTCGATCTCTCTCCATGTAAAAATTCATATTGCAATATTATTTAATGAACTGGTGGAAATGTTAGGATTTAAGAACAGCAGAAGGCCCACCTACCCTGGGATTCTGTCTGTAACAACAGCTGGGATGCTTAAGAACAAAGTACCTGAGAGCAAACAGTAACAGGAAAAAATCCAGTTGGATTTTTAAGCTGCAGGCTCTGGGAAAAGGGATGACTAAGTGCACAGGTTTGCTGTTACAATTACGCCGTATGTTATGATTAAGATGTATTTTGAAGTTTCTTAGAAGAAGGGACATCCTGAATGGATCCCACACACTATTTGGATAATGCTACTTTTTATGTCTGAGCTGTTTGTCAGCTGCTGGAGGTGGAAAACGAGGTTGATTTTCCAGGTTTTACTTTAGAAGCGTCATTGGGGAAGCCAGCTATTTCCTGGTTAAGGTGCCACGTCTCTTGAATGGCTCTGCTTCGGTCTCTGTGGTAGAGAAGCCTCTTTTGTCTGCCTGGCCATGCCTGCCACAGTCTATTGGAAGGTATTTGTCAACAATTATATGTCTATTAAGGACAAGTCAATCAGGCCATGTGCAAATAGCCAGACCTTCGGGGTCTCCCTATTGATAGGGACTTGTCAATAGCCAATCCAGTCTTTTTTCAACCAAACAAGAAATTAAGCACTCACCAAAATCATTGCTAGTCCGAGTCCCTATGGCCCATTTTTATTCTTAGAGTATTGGTCTCTTTTTTTTTTTTTTTTTTCTGCTCTAATATTTATTTTGAATAAATAAAAGAGACTAGAAGGTACTTCTTAAAGCCGTGTTTTAACTGTAAGAAGAATGTCTCCTCAATGTAATTAAGAATATTACCATGTGGCTGTGCTTGTAGGTGACTGCAGTTAATCCCGATGGCAGTGAAACTATAAAGGAATTAATAACAGAAACTTTAAATTATCCCAACTGTAATTAATATCTACAGTGTATAAATATCCACTCTTCCACCAACACAAATTTCAGACATATTTACCTATATTAGGCTGAGGAAGGTAGTAATATTATGCAATATTTTCATGCATATTCAATTTGTAAACGCAACAGTTGATTTTGTAATTTATATTGCAAATTACTTTGCTATTTCACACCTGTGAACAGGAGAGAGAGTGGGAGAGACAAGACAGTGTGCTGGAAGCTTTAAACAAAAGCCTCTAGCAAAAGCCATGACGTGTAAAAGATGCTCCACGGGGCCATCTCCTTTGAACTGGCAGAACTCGGGTATCACAGAATACATTGGTCTTACACAACAAATGCAGAATTAAATAACTTTGCACAGAGTCCTTAAATGACCACAGATATTGAAAGCAGATGTAGTATTTAAAGCAGAAATGATATCTGATCTGTACTTTTTAGGTACAGCACAGCTGGCTTTGTTAGTAATTATCGAAACAACATTCTGTCCATCAGGGTTTTATTTCTCTTCATTTCTACCCTTCGATCAGGAAAAATACTGAGCTGAGCATTTTTCCCTCATATTCAAGTGCCAGATTAATATTATAATTCAGCGTTTACCAATAACATTCTTAAAACACCTTTCTTTGAACTAAGGTGATGCATTTCTGTCCTGAAAAATCAGTACAATGCAAAGATCTGGGTTTTTGTGGAATACTCTGTGTCCACTGGAGGATTGCTAGGGACGGCAATAGTTTTAATTTAGTTACAAACTTCCTTTAATATTGTATTAAAACTTAACCAAGGGAGGGCTTTTAACTTGGTTTTTATTGCTGGCTTTTATCTTGGTCTTATTTTAGTTACTTGTTTCATTAAAAAAAATGGGAATTACCTTTTCAGTTTCCCATTTTAAAACCACAAAATACTTTTTAAAAACTCTTCCTGGTTGCGGTTCCTTTTTTAATTCCCCACCCTCCTCCCAGACATAGACCCTTTAGAAAACAGCTTTGATTCTTTAATCTGATTTTAGCAGGTGCAGCACGTGGACGAAAGCTTTTCAGCAGATGCTTTGGGAAAATGACCATTAAAGGCAGGCGATTTATTTTACTGTAAATACAAGCTATTTTTGCTAAGGAGCCCTAAAAGAAAATTCAAACATGTCAGTACACAGGTTTAGCACAGGGTCTTCCAGCTTCTCTGAGCATGCTGTGCTGTGTCAGTTTTCACGTGTAAAATCAGCTCTCAAGAGATTATTTATGTAATAATCTGACTTCACAGGAGATGAATCTGTAACATTAAAAAGCCCCATTTAAAACAATCTTTCATGTGTGAGAACACAAGAACTATGACACGTCTCAAGTAAAGAGTAAAGTAAAAAGTATTTTTCAAAAAGCTTTTAATTTGACTTAATTTTTACCTCCCTGAACTCAAAGGGACAATGACTTCATCGATAAATGGATCAGTTCCTAAATTCATAAATTTTAAAACCACAGGAGACCATATTATCCGACGTAACAGAGACCAAAAATCCCTTCACGGTTTCTGCCCAGCTCCTACTGAAAGGGAAACATACATGTTTAGAAATTATGTTTAAAAAAAAAAATAAATACCCCCAACCATCAGCATCAATGTTTATCTGGCTGATGAACTTCATTAAAACATCCAGGGGAGGTTGGGGGGGGACACACCAGACTTTTCCGGTTTAGTTTTTTTTATCCAAGAGAGAAAGGGCAAATTTTGTATTCAAAGGGCTCAAAATGCTGCTAAAGGTCTGTCTTTAAATTCCCTAAAGTTTAGGGAATTTAGCGAGAAGGATGATGGCTCTTCTCTTCTGCATTCATATTTACACAGTAGAAGAGCCTGCAAAGAGCGTGACTCTCTAAACAGTGTGAAATGGGCTGTAATACCTTCCTGTAAAGGGGTGAGCTAAGGACAGAATATTTGCCTTTGAATTTCAGGGGTTCTGGTTTTTTGATGCATGTTGGGCAGCTATAGCCGAGTTACTTGCTATGAAATACCTTTTCCACTATACCTTCTAAAACTGCTTTTTATTTTTCTCTCTCTCTCTTTTTTTTTTTTTTTTTTACTCTCTGCCTTCATTAACAAGTTATTTTCTTAATCAATATTCATGAAGAAAAAATAATGCAAGGGGAAGCTGTGTACCTCAGTAGGCTGGGGTCTAATTCAGGAGGGCACTGGGGGAGCTCAGCACTCCTCCAAGGGTAGCATTCACTTGTCTCTCCCGGTGCTGCTCTGATACAGCTGAACACTGGCAAAATTCAAGACTGCCTGAGAAAAGAGTTTAAACATTTGGCGAGGAATAGCACGTAATAACAAAGACTCAGTGACTATATGCATATTTTCCACCTCTTTTATGTGGAAAATGGTGTCATTTTTATAGGCAGGAGGAGAGTTTGGGGGGAATGATTTTGTAAAAGGACACGGCATAGAAAAATACATGCTGTGGTACGCAAAATATACATAGTATAGGCACTCCAGATTTTATGTTTGATGGTTTAATAGTGTTTTTTTCTGTGACGCTGCTATTTGTATTAGATGGTTTCTATTTGACATACCTGCTTAAACCAGAACCAGGGTTGAATCGACAAACAAAGAAACGACCCTGCTCTAAAGAGCAGAATTCCATCCCTTCCTCGGGGATGGTGAGGCAGTTAAAAGGGAAGGGGTTGTGCGTGTACCTCGAGCGATTCCTTCTTCACTGAATGGAGAAGCAGACTCCGTCCAGAGAGGTTGCAAAAGGGTAACAAGTTCTTGCTGTGATTTTAAACTCTGTATGGGCAATGCCTGTCTCTCTTTTGATGAGTTAGAGAGATTCTTCTTCATGGAAAGAATTGCTAGCCTCTGCCCTAAAGTTGAGGCGTTGCTCGGTTCCGTGTCTCGCATGACACGGCTTTCTGCTCAGCGAGGACACGCACCGCATAGATTACCAGCCGTGAAGTTTCCTCCTGCTCTAAAACCGAGCTCAGTGCACACAGGTTTGCTACAGATGCAAAATCCCAACATGTGTGTGGGAAAGTGGACATAAAGTCACCGTTTAAAAAAAAATAATTTTAAAAAGAAAATATGCAACCCTAGCGTTTTGCAACAGATGACATCCTGTTACTGCAGTTATAGCTTTCTGTGTGAGAAAGGGATGGTGATTTTGAGTGCCCCTACTGAAAAGCATCTACAGACAAAAATAGAGAATGCAATGTATTTGCATGGTGTGTAGTGCCAGCACCCGGAGATGCAGCTCCGTGTACTGGAATACAGCTCGGAGACTGCTAGGGATTCTTTGCGCATTTTACAAATTGTTAGGGCTCAGGGGTTTGCTAAAAATATTCTTTTGAAGCTGGTCTGGTCCTTCGTGAGTGCTCCAATTTATCCTCCTTTTAATGGTGTGAAACTGGGTTTCGTTAGGGCTGGTTATGTGATCTCTTCTGCCCAGTGCTCAAAGGAAGAAGGGAAAAGCCTCTGATGCAGATACGTAAGAAAGGAAGAAAGAAGCAGCTTCTGGTCCGGTTGTTTTGTGATCAAAATTCCTTGAAATGAACTTTGATCCAGTGGGTATTTTGAAGAAATATAACTAACAAATAAATAAACCCAGTGGAAGAAAAAAATCCTGAAAGCTTTTATTCCCTCCCAGCTTTCCTTAGGTGTCTTATCATCAGTTCCAGCCTGATTCAGAAGAAACTTCTCCAAACTTTGGAGCAGGCCCCTGCGTTGCACACTCTTGGCAGGAGGGACCGACTCCTTCCGTGCACGGCTTGTACAGCACAGAGCACCTGGCGCTTAACAAGTGATAAGTAATAATAATAACTGTCCACTAAACGCATAAATGTTTTAAGTATCTCACATAAGTGGATAACTTGATTTGTAAATAAACTACATTTCAGGAATATTTCATAAACATCCTGCGCTAAGCTGGTGCCTGGGGTAATATAGATTTTCATCCATATTCATCTCTACGCGGGAATTCCCCGGAGTTGCTGGGGGTTTGCAGCAAGCTGATTCTTTCATGTTAATTTATTAAAAAAAAATAATAAAAANCATCTACCGGCCGCGGCGGGCACGGCGGCGGCGAGCACAAAGCGGGACCGCGCTGGCCCCGCCGGCCGCCCCACTCGCCCCGGGCAACCCCAGGCTCATCCTGCGGCCCCGCCGCCCCTCTCCGCGGGGTGCTGAGCCCCGAGCATCTCCGGTTGCTGATAAGGTCCAGGTACGGGACTCCATCACCTCCCGGCGTGATAGGAGCTCACACCTTGTGTAGGGGTTGTCATGTCGTGCATCGCGGTTGTTTTCTCACTGAAAGGAGTGTGTTTTGTCAGCGCTGGTCCCTTATAACTTATTTATGTACCTGATCTCGGTCTCTTAACCCGAGGAGTATGCGGTTTACAAATCTCTTGTTTATTTTTCCGATAAAGCATGAGAAACAAGAGGATGCTGAATTCTGCAAGGGCACTGCCCGAGGAAAACCAGACTTGCCAAAGAAGGTAGAACCCAGGTGCTCAGGGGCAGTCCATTAGCATCCACACCTGGGGTGATCCAAACAAAGGGGTTTTGCATGGATTTTATAGTATTGGTGACTAAGAGACATTTTTTATGTCAACTGATTTGACCAGTCCATCAGTGTGACTGGTTTGATTTCAGTTTTGGACTGGGGTGATGGTGCAGCTACAAATTGAAGACATTTTACATGGGGGTTTTTTTTCATTTTGGCTACCAATGCATTGGGTGTTTTTAGAGCATCGAGTTGCCCAGGGTCATGAGTTTGAGGGTCAGCAATCACTGTGGTATGAGGTTGTGCTGAGTNTGGTTAAAAAAAAAAAAAAAAAATTTTAAAAAAAAATGAAAAGGAGATTTAATTGCATCACTCACAAAAAAAAATAATAAAAGTGACTGCTTTTCAGCTCCAGGAGTGGAATTCCCCCCTCCGCTGCTCCAGCCCCTCCGCGGCGGGGCGCGGCGGGAGCGCGCAGCNTGTGTAGGGGTTGTCATGTCGTGCATCGCGGTTGTTTTCTCACTGAAAGGAGTGTGTTTTGTCAGCGCTGGTCCCTTATAACTTATTTATGTACCTGATCTCGGTCTCTTAACCCGAGGAGTATGCGGTTTACAAATCTCTTGTTTATTTTTCCGATAAAGCATGAGAAACGAGAGGATGCTGAATTCTGCGGCATGGGTGCTGCAAGGGCACTGCCCGAGGAAAACCAGACTTGCCAAAGGAGGTAGAACCCAGGTGCTCAGGGGCAGTCCATTAGCATCCACACCTGGGGTGATCCAAACAAAGGGGTTTTGCATGGATTTTATAGTATTGGTGACTAAGAGACATTTTTTATGTCAACTGATTTGACCAGTCCATCAGTGTGACTGGTTTGATTTCAGTTTTGGACTGGGGTGATGGTGCAGCTACAAATTGAAGACATTTTACATGGGGGTTTTTTTTCATTTTGGCTACCAATGCATTGGGTGTTTTTAGAGCATCGAGTTGCCCAGGGTCATGAGTTTGAGGGTCAGCAATCACTGTGGTATGAGGTTGTGCTGAGTAGGTGTCCTGTTGTCCCCAGCTGTGCACTCTGGCAACAGCTGGAAAACCCCATACAGCCCCTCGAACATGGAGAGGTCCTCAAATCAATTCGTTGCAGGGTAGCATCACCAAAACCAGTTATCCCAGTGAGCACATACCACCTGGCCGGCTCACATTATGCTCTTGCTTTGTAGCTGTGGTAAGCCAGATCTAAAGTCTCTCTGTCTTGAAACCAGTGGCTAAAGCAGGTATCGAGGGCCTTGATTCTGATTTAATGTGACACCAAGGCTGGGAAATTATATTATTCCAGTGTTTTCCTGCAGCAGTGAAACCGTGATTGGCTGCGATTGGTATTTAAAATACCACCACTGGAAGTGTGGTATGTCTTACTCAGAGCTGTACTCTTGCAAGGCATGATGTTAAGGTATTTTTCTCTTGAGTATAATTGATCTGTATCTTTGTTTTCAGACGTAACAAAAACTGCACTGAGATGCTAGAGCTTTGAATGTTTGTGATTTGCACTTAAGAGTTCACGCTGGGGGAAAAGTGTTCTAGCTATTTAGTTACCATTCAGTTATCCTGACTCACTGTGCTTTTACGTTCCTTTCTGTATAGATTTTTCCTGTGCTTCTACTGTCTATCAGTAGTAAATAGAGAGCTATTTTAAATACTTTCCATTTTTAAAGGAAATATTTGGTGCTAAGTGTTTGTAAAATAAGAGGAAAGCATCCTCTGGGAATAGAAAGTATGACCCAATGGACACATTCTGCTTTTTTAGTGGAAAAGTACTTTTTAATATACTAATTACATCTTGGGATGGATAAGACAACAGCATGGGTTTTTTTGAGGAAAGAATTGCAGTCTTTAGGGGTATTAAAATGAAAGGGTGAGGAATGGGGTTTGTAGCAGATTTCCACCACAGTTCTGCAATTCCCAGACTGAAAATTTAATTTTATAGCTAAATCTCTGCCCTGTTTCTAATGGGAATGAAGCTGTTCTGGGGCTGGCACTCCAGCTGCCATGTGGGTGTTGGAGACTGGCAGGGAATATGGGGAAGAAAATGCAGCTCTGTGTAAGCTTGCTGGTGTCCCTCACATGGAGACCCGCAGACCTTGGGCTGTGGCCGTCTGATCCTCCGGGAGAAAGAATCATCTGGAATTATTCCTGCTGGAGTAACTTGAGCTGACCAGAAGTGAGGCTTTTTTAAGCCCCAGAGTTTCTCCAGAGAGAAGATAAAAGATGTGCGTTCCTTGAAAGTGGCTGGTGACTCTTGAAAGGTTTTGCCTGGACTTCACATCTGCTTGGATGTGAACCTGCCTCACCCCACAGAGGCAGAATTTTTTCAATTAACACTTTGGTTTTGTTTTTGTCCTAAAGGTGAGATAAATGTAAGACCTTCTCTTGTAGTGACCCAAAAGGGCCTTGGCTGAAGGACTAAATTGTGCCCCCAGCTCTGAGCTATTCAGTCCTCAGGTGAGATGTACAGAGCTCTGCAGACTTGAGTTTGCAAGAGAAAGCAGAGAGCTGCATGAGGACTGGAGTTCTTCCAGTTCCATCAGAGTTTTGCCTGGCTAAGGACGTAGACATTTGGCTACAAATTAATTCAGTTTAGTTTTCACCCTGAGAATGCAGCAAACTCCCAGAAAAAAACAATTTATTTTTTTTTTTCCCCTCACTGACACAATCACAAAATAATACAAACTTCTCCCCACAAAGTGTTGATTGTTCTATAATGAAATCGTAAGTAATTTTGTAGTCGCTTTGGGGAAAAAAGCAAAAACTGTTCTTAGCACCTGCTGTATGATATCACAAAGCTGCTGCTCATAATGATTCTAATATGTGAAGGCAGTTGCATAATATCATCGTATTACAGTTTGTATAAGAAAAAAAATCGCGGACAAGACATTGCCAGTAGAAACTCTTCACAAATGCTATTTTTTTCCTCGTTGCTGTTCCTCTGTCTCAAAATATCTTTGCATTTTCCTTGTCAGAGTCTGTAAGTTTCATTGGTGGAAATAACAGCCAGCAAAATAATGAAGAGGGAGGGGAAAAAAAAAATCATGATGTTTAAAAAAAATGCATTTTTCTATAGAAGCTAATGTTCTATAAAGAGATGCAAGAGGAAGAGAAAAAGATACTAGATAGCACAGCTGCATTGAATTGCAAGACAGCTGGAATTTTTCAATGTAACCAGATTTTAGATGAGTTTTCTTTTCATTTCTCTATAATAAGATCTTTGTAAACCACAGTCCTAAACAAAATCTTCTTGGTGATGATGAAAATAAGGAAGAGCAGTGCTGCTTGTGCTGTGTGTGTGTGTGACAGACAAAATATGAGGCCAGATCCGTAGCGGCTATAAACTTGTGTCAGCAGAGCTGTGCAATTTCCATTGGCTGCAAAGCTGCCTTGTTGCAGACACTGAGGTATAAGGGTTGTGGCGTATGAAGGGATATTGTGTAGTGGTCAGGATGCCCTGAGTGCCCTCAGCTGAATGGATAAGAATGAAAGAAATTTCAAGCAGAGCCTCTAATAAGACTTACAGCTGAATCAGAATTTGCCCTGGAAAATCCTGGGCAGCGCATACCACAGCAGCTACTCCAGCCTTGGAAGAAATCCAAGATGCCTCTGCCTCACGTCCAGACTCTCAGTCTGACCTCTCCGAGTGATAAATAGTGAGTTCACATTTCACCCTGATCCTTCCTGAACCTGCCCCTTGCAGAGGGCTCGGCATAGGAGGGGTCAGGGCCCTCGTGGGCATGCAAAGGTGTGATAAAAGGAGAGAAGTTCTTGTGCACTCTCTCCCTCGCTCCCTTCCTCATTACATTCGTACAGGTCAGCGTAGTCTGACTCTTCAGCAGACAGAAGAGCAAGAGGCATTTCCAAGCTATAGTTTCTGTTCTGCCACCTGCCTGCCATGTGGTCTTCAGCAAGTTACCTAATCTCTCTGCCGGTTTACTGATCTGTAAAACACAGCATAAGTGCAACCTTACAGAGGAAAAGTGCAAGTCCTCTTCCTGGTAAATATGTCATTGAGAAGCCGGTGTATTCAAGTATTTTGGATACCTTAGTACGCAGAAAAAGAAAACCTCATGAATATCCAGTTGAGGAGGCTTTTTAATGCACCTTAGCAGGATAGAAAGAACTACTGGCTGCCTGCAGTTGAAAAAGTAGTCTCTTGACATTTTGTGCTATATCCTAACAACATCTTCCTTTGAGCTAGAAATAGGTGCTGTATTCATTTTTCTGATGTGATTACTTTAGGTTCTTAAACTGGATCAGAACGAATGCTTTTTCTTGTGGCAGCAGGGGGGTGATTTAGTTAATGCTGGGATCGGGTGCCAGATCATGAGTTCCAACTTCTTCCTATCAGTGGTCATCCATCACCAAACTTGGGGGAGGAAGGCAGAAATATAAGCACACTGACAATTTGCCAGAATGATTTAAGACCTGGCATTTAAGAGTTCCTGTTGTAGTTGTTCTTTTGACATGTCTCTTAATTTGCTCCCATCTTGAAGACACTCACTACTTTAAGACTTAAACAATCTTCATCTGGGAATGGAACTCGGCAGCAGGAACAGGGGGGCCTTATCCAAGGGTAAGGTTGCACAAGGGCAGACAAGCCTACTTACTTTGGGGTCGTCGGCAAGCATAAATGTGCCTGTAGTAATGCTGCGTGCACTGCTCTATTGGCTTTGCTTCTCATGTGGGAAGAGGAGCCAAAAAGCAATATGCATTATTGATCAGAACGTGCAGGTGGATGAAGATGGACAAGGGTAGGTCAGAACTTTATTAACTCCGTGTTGCCAGCACTTGCACTGATCCACAACTGAGTTATCCTGTCTGGATAGCCTGGATCACAAAGAATAGTGATCCACCAATCTACCCACTCCTCCAAACCTTCACCACGGGTTGTGGACGTAGTACCAGAAAGAGACAGTGCATACAAAGAGATCAAGACTTCCTTGCTGGCACAGATGCCAGCAGCAGTATCCAGGGCTGTCTTTGTTGCGGGAGCCAGTCTCTCCTCTAGCAGCTGTGAAGCAAGAGCCACAACTGAGCTGAAGTATTGGGACAAGAGATGTACAGTTGTCTCTCATGAACACAGCGATAGATTAGCTGCCAGCTCTCACTTACCCTTCCCACACACAGAGAAAAGCAGAAGAACCTGCTGGTAACTCACACTGTCCCATTACCATTTTTGGCTACTGTCTCTACTTGTGTCCTAAACATCCTTTTTGTGCACTCCTGTGACAATCATTCACCATAGTAACAAGAAAGTCAAGAAACACAAAAGCTTTGGAAAAACCTGAACAAAACCAAGATGGAGCAAGTGCTGTTTAAGCAGAGTGCACCGTACTGCAGTGAACTCGTATATCTTCTCTCAACATAGAGCTAGATTGGCTGAATAATTGAGTCTCTGAATCCTGTTAATTCATTGCCTCTGAATAGATTGTAGCTTTTTGAGATTCATTTGCTCTTCATAATGAATCACTGAAATATTTTCACGGTCACAAATGTTCACAGCAAAACTGTTCAGAGAAGTATTTGATAGTCAGAAATCCAAGCATTTTGTTTGGGTTGTTTTGTTTTTTTTTTCCATTCTGACCAAATCCACTGACCTTATATTGGAAAGGGTTTTGTCTTCTGTTGCTCGGTATTTCTCTCTCTCACCACAGAATTGACATTAGACTGTGCTTTCTTAAGGCTTTTATATTAAGACTGGTATCATTAGCAACATCCTTGAAGAGTTGCAAAGAAAATCAAACATGGATACATGGTTAGAGCGCAATAGTACTTAAAACAGATAAGTTTACATCTGGAACTAAAATTTCGACATGCTTATATGTAATGGATATCTACACATCTGTGTACATGAAGACTGGCTTTTCTGTTTTCCAGAGTTATTCAGTGTTTCTCCCACTATATATTTTTTCTTTCGTAATTAGGTGAATAAAACAATGGGACTCAAATTTTTGAGTGAGAATACATATGATATGGCAACTGCTTTATCATTGCTATCTTCCTGCATTTGCTAAGGGTTCTGTTGAGCTGTTTTTTCAGGTGGTCACTGTTAACTGTGTTTTAATAAAGTAGATGTAGAAAAATGGAATGGGAATGCTTTCATGGAAACTCTTATGCTATATGCGCTCAGCTCTTCTCAGCACTCGGGATTTGAAAATTTTGAGTAAGATTTGACATGGCATCATTGCTGCCAAGTAAACTTGGAGCAGGGCATTCCACCATGCAAAGATATCAATTGAAGTACTGGATTCAGAACCTGTGTTTGCTTTTTCCAGATAACATAACATGTATAGCTCTGTAGGGAAAAATGCACTCTCTATTTCGATGTAAGGTAAAAGGGAATATATGGAGAAAGACCACAGCATAGCCTAATGTGGCCCAGTACTCTGTCTCCAAAGAGTGCTGATAATGACATAGCAAAAAAATAGTGACCTGTGCATTGGTGAAGCAATTTTTTCCTGACCCAGCCAGTAATGTTGACCTAGGAAATGTGAGGACATGGTACCGTTGTAAAGATCCACTCTTTCTTTTTGATATATCTTTAAGTGAAAGAAATGCTGCTCAAATGCCCTTGAAAATATTCAGGAACTGCTCTTGGAATTTTTTCTTTCTCAGCTTTAGTTTTTATTTAGTTCTATCTTTCTTTCATTTTGTGTCTATCTATAGAATTCTGTCTGTTGGTCCAAAAGGCTCAATATGACAGTAACAACAGACCAAGTTACTTTCAAAATCCTTATATTTTAAGCCATTCTTTCCTAGGGATGTATCACAAATGAAAAAAGCTGTATTCCAAGCTCATTTGAAGGGGTATTAAAACTCATAGAGAATTTGTTTGTGTTTATTTTTAAAGGAACCCCCTGAATATCACATTTTGTCAAAGCTGAGTGAAACATTGCAAGTGTCAAGTTTATGCCTGTACCCAGTCATGATGTCTGAGGAGGCTTCAAGGTCTCAGCTGCCAAAGACTGACACATACACTTAACTTTATGCACTCAGATCTTTCATTGACTTTAATGCAGACATCTTCGGGGGATCAAGGCTGGTATTTGTGCAGATACATTAACTGTCTCTTGTGCATCTCTGTTATACACAGCCAATTCTGCTTTTGTTGTAGTTATATTTTTTTAGTTGGCTACTAGGGAAGCAGAGGGAGACTCTGTTCATAAAGAATATGATATAAAATGGGAGAAGGAGGTGAGGGAAGAGCAAAATAAGAGAAAGGACACATTTCATCTTGAGGTGCAGGCTGAATCTATTTGCCTTATAGTCAGTGACAGGATGGTTCCACAGACACTGTCTTCTCTGAACAAAGCTGACTTGCTCTGACCCTATGCCACCAGATTCCTAATAACCATCACTTCTCTTCCTTTACCTGTCTCCTGGCTTTTGATAGTCACATGTTATGTCCCATAAAAATACACAGAAACAAACAAACAAACAAAAAAACAATCCCAAAGCAAAAGTTATTTCCGTGCAGTAGATTTATCCCAGGATGTATCAGCAACAGCTCCAGAGTAGAAGTTTACAGCCAGTTTGAGGTGCTATCAGCATGCCAGGACTAAAAAGGGACCAAATGAGCTATGGTGCGAGGGAGAAGATGTCAGCCTAGACACAGCACACAATATGACTGGGATAAAGAAACGATGCAGAAACCAGCAGTGGCTAACAGATGAGGTATTAGGCCTAGCAGGGAGAAGACAAAGGCTTAAATCAAAAAGACATCCTGATGAGACTGGATGTAAGCTGAGCACACAAGCCTCCGACGAGGGATATGAGGGGTGGTTAGATGAAACACGGCAGGAATTCATCCATAGTGAGCAGTGCAGGAGTTGGAGCAACAGGACGGGAGAGGTGGATGCAAAGGGACTTTTCAGCACTGTCAAGGAAATTGGCCAAACACTCCCTCCCAGAGGCAGTGTCATCAGGGCAGCATATGGCAAAAGTAAAAACTGGGGGGGGNAAAGGGGGGGAAAAAAAAAAAAAAAAAAAAAAAAAGCAAGGAAACTAATGGAAAAAAAAAGAAACAAGAATATTTTAAGAATCTGGAAGATAGTCCCAGAGCAAGGCAATCACATCACACACATACTCAAAAAAATCTAGGTATTGGAGGTGGAGATTTTTTAACTGCTCCTTTTCCACGAGCTTTGTAATAAAGATCTTCCTGCAGCAAAACCAGAGATGAAGCAAGAAATGAGCTCAGCTCTTAGTGCTTCATTTTGTGTAAAAGTATCCCTCTGTGCCCAGTGATGGCCACAGCCCAGTGCACCACTTGGCCTGAGGTGAGGTTCACCCAGTGTGTGTGCAGGGGGCCTGCAGTCACAGATCAATCTGGGAGCTGACTACAGGGAAAAATCTGTTCTTCCATCCTCTTCGTAACACTGGGAGCCCAGGTCACTGCAAAAAGCAGAGGGAACAAGGGACTGACATAAGAGAGTTTTTTTGTATTGCTAACCTTCCTTGAGTTCGTTGAGAGTCATGAACTGAAATGAAAGTGGAATCCAAAGTTATACCTACATGCCATCAGCTATTACTAATTATTTGGAATATGGAAAAGCAGTTGGGATTCATATAGACTGGGTGGGTGAGTGGGAGATGAGCTCCTGGTGGAAGGGCGACAGCATCTAAAACAAACAAGGCAAAAGCAATTACCTTAAATTCAGCATAAATAAACCTGGGCAGCAGGTTTAGACACTTAGAACAAGTGGCCAAGGGAAAGGCTTTCAAGAGCAAGTAAATTGCTTAGTAACCTAGTTACTTTCTAAATCCAGGGCTTAGGAGTGATCTTCCTAACTCATTGGGATGCTTTTGGAAGCTTTTGCTAAGTTACAGAAGGAGTCTGTGGACAATCTGGGATTTCAAACCTAATCTTTGGAGCTGGTGTAGGCCATAAGCTCATCTCCCACATACATATTTTTTGTAATTTCTTCTGATGGTGTGATGTGAAAAGATTTTTATATTTAAAATATTTATCCTATTAACATGATGCAAAATAGTCAATAATTTACATATATTTACATCTAATGTTAATTTATAGGCAGACAAATATAAATTTATCAGTGTGTGTGCATATGGCTGTAACATATGATTAATACACTGTCAGCATAATCTAACAGCTCAGAACCATCAGTTGTGCAAATAGTCCTTTCTAGCCATGTTTCCTACTGCTATTTAACCTTTCTCCTTCCCTTCCTCCCCCTCTTTCACAGTCTGTCTAACCCACACTCGCTTCAGTAGCCTGCCTTAAAATAGCAGGCAAGGTCTATGCAATGGCAACCCTTTCTAGACATATTTCACAATGCCTAAAAAATTTAGGGGATCTGTTCTCTGAGGCTTTTGGATAAAAGAGGAATAGAAGTGAACAAAAATGTTCCTTTCTCCCAGAAATCTTCATATGCAACTAATAAAAAAAAAAGATATGCAACTAATAAAAAAGAAGTCCTCCAGAGTAACGCTCTTGATTCATTTTGTCCAGCCTTAGCTATTAAATATTGTAATGTAGCATTTCCTGGCACACCAAGAGTCCTTTTTGGTCTAGGACTTTGTCCCATCTTCCTTGTGTCTACCAAAATGAACATGAGAACTTGGCTTCATCATACAGCATCTGCCATGGCCAAAGTGTATCACCATCACACGGTGATCAAATGGTGAGACAACACGGGAGCCTGGCCGCAGAGGAACAGCAGCTTTTCCAAAGAACTTTCCCAATCTCTTAGGTGGAAGGGAGCTGAGCTGTCAAAGTCCAGCCCCAACTACCAGCTGCAGGAGTTCTGTTTTCAGTAATCTTTCCCAAGAAGAGAAGATTAGGTTTGGTCGTACAGCAGAGATGTCTACCATCTACATGAGTAATGTCTGTATCAGTGTAGTGCTAACTTGCATTTCATGAGACAATATATTTTGCATGCTTTATGGCTAAATCTTGAAATTTTTATATCATGCTATTTATTCTTCGTCCTGAAAATAGTCCAGTTGACTTCATGGGGCTCTCCAGACTTCCCATGAAGATGAAGTTTATAGTCTTGCTCATGTTTCTCCCTTATGGCCCAAAGCACCAAGCTGACCTTCAAGAGGGTTCCGTACTGTTGTGAACAAAACAGTTGCTTTCTCTCTATTTTTCTCTCATGATACTTGCTTCTCTCCCAGCAGCTCTCTGAAGTAGACGTGGCAACACTTCTGGTATGCACTAAACACTTCCAGACTGCCTTGGTCAGGGACAAACACCAAACATCTTATTTCACACGTTCTGCTTCCTGAAACCCCTGCTTGAATTTACACCCTGGGAAATTACTAAATTTATGGAGGGGTAATTTCCCTCCCTTTTGGAGCCCTATTCCTGTGTTTTGTCCAGTGGATGAAAACTGAAATTACTGTAGTGTGGTTTGGTCAGCCACTGTTTTGTTGGTGACCATTTAACAAACCCACCACTGGCGAACATCTAGACCATGCTTCAGCTCCTTTCTATTAATGAACTACTTGCACATCACTGTGTTGAAAGCTACGTACCTATCTAGATCTGACCCCTCTGCCAGGGAATTTGAATATTAAATGAGAATTTGTAATAAGTTTTCTGAGGGATGCCAGCTTTCCATCTTCTCATTTCACTTACTGTCTCTGTTTCTTGGCACTCTCAATGTGGCTTGGTCTTCTCAATCCATTTTTTGATTTTTTCCGGCAATATGTCAAATGATTAGATCTCTTTCCTCCAAAAAAATTTCTGACCTGTCAAAAAAAAAAACAGAAAAGAAAACTAAATGTTTCAATTCTTCAGCAGAAAAGTATTTGATGAAAATAAGGGTGAGGTTTTTTCTGTGAAACAAACTGTTCACAAAACTTTCCTTTATTTGAAAAATCAGTTTTCCATCAAAAATGTTTTCATCAGAGACTTTTTCTCCCAGGCTTTTATTCAGTATGCGGTCCTGCTAACAGTTAGTGAGGTGCAACATCTGTTGACTTCAGTCAAAGTTGCACCCCAGTAATTGAAAGCAGAATTTGGTCTGTTCTTTGTAAGGTGTGTTGAATGGACAAAATCTTGCATTGACTGAAGTGTTAGTCTTAGCAGTGAAGTGATCCTCTAATTTAATCCTCCACTCTATTCACATCTCAGATACGAAAGGTTTAATAAACTACAGCTTAATGGTAAGGGTGAGTTACCCATCAGCGCATTTCTCAGCCAAAATTGTTGAGTAAACTACTCTTAATAGTAGGTTTATGTTACCATTTACATTACTGGGTAAAAACTAAATTGGAGTTTTTATGTATTATGTGTTACTTACATAATAGACTATGTAAGAAGGATTATTTTCTCAGCTTCCTCAATTTTCATGTTGGATATTGGTTGATTTTACATATTAGTGTTGAATTATGAATGTTATTTTTCCTTTTATATACTTCATGTATCTTTGCAAACAGATTTTGCATCTGATGTGTCGTTTCCTATGATAGGAAAAAGAATCTCACCAAATCTCTAATTCTGTGGGGGCTCTGGTGTAGCTTCATTTAGGTCCCAGACATGTTTGACGTTTTATCATTCCTGGCCTCAACCTTGCCTTTCATATGTCTCCTACCACACATAACAAGGAATATTTTTGCATTTTTATGTTGTTTCTACCCCACCAGAGTGGGGTAAGTATATATATTTAATGTGTGATTGATTTTTAAAAAAAACATACATTCAATGTTAAGCTATTATATATGCACGTACTGTTTAATTATACATTTAAATTTAAATTACACTTTTCTTTATGTGATAATGACTTCATCTATTTTTGTGGTTCTTTCAGTCCTAAATAGTTTTGTGCTCATTTGAATACTTTGCTGATCAATAGCTCCTACTCTGATTCTTTTGCTACTAAGAAACGTCATGTTTAAAATGTTCATCTATGCTTAAAATGTAAGTTTTATGAATGTATTTCCCCTGAGAAAAGTTTTAACTCAGAAACAAAATTGATAAGTTGCCTGCACTATATTTGCAACCAGCACCTGATAAACCGAATGTCTGCAAGTCAAAAAACCCTACTGAAATACTTTTTGGAGAATAATTCATTTAAGTTTGGATAGAGTGGAAAAACACATTTCTATTCCCATTTTTATGAAACTAAATACTTTTGGTTCCTGTTTTTGAAAATTTCGGCATGAATAGAAGAGTTCTCAAAGAACTGCAAATCTATTGAGTGTTTAAATAACTTCTGCTTAAGTGAAACTATTTTAGTTTGAATTGACAAAGATCTTATGCCTGTTAGAAATCTTTTAAATAAAAGCAAACTTGTGGTCTCATTACACACCAAAAATATTTATGTACAATCTTATAGAATACAAGTAGACCCAAATTAGTAGTGTTATTCAGGGGAATTAAATTTTATAAGCATCTGAAAAACAAAGCCTTTGTATTTTGTACTTAGATTTTTTGCCAGCAGCGGTTTTGTAATAGTCCAATGAGAGACCTCACCATTAAAGACATTTTAAAAGAAGCAAACAAAATATTTATTATCTAATTCATTATAAATTTTAATTGCCAGCTGTAATAGCATAGATTTTCACAGGCATTTTTAAAAGTCTTGACCTGTTTTAAATCAGTGACGAAAAATATTCATATCATTCCTAATCATCTTTGTTTTAAATTCTGCCTTCTACATAACAAGTTATTTCTGTGAGCAGCGGATTTCCAAAATCTCCGTAATATGAATCTACTAGACCCAGCTAGTAGACTGTGTTACCCCTGCAATTAATTGTTCTTTTAAAATTTTGCATCACTAGGCAAACACACAAGTCTAATATGCAGAATTCATGTTGTGGTGTTAAATACTGATAGAAAAAAATGTAGGTGGTACGATAGCATGGAACAATTCACTGAACCGCTTAAAGCTGATTAAATGGTGTTGATCAATCATTCGAAATAATGGAGGAGGAACAACACTGAATATTGTGAGGAACGAGGATGGGGCATGATTTTTCAACAAGAAAAGCTTTCCTGGCTTAACATAAAAATATAATGTGTTAACAGAGTCTTAAAATCAATATACCATGAATTAGCAGTCAGCAGAGAACAGCCAGATGACAAGGGGAATATGATTCATTTCTTAGAATGACTAAGATCTCAGGCAGCTTGTTGAGCAGAATATTTGGAGACTGTGAATAGAGTTAAAAGAAATTCCTTTAATTTGATCTGGAAGTGTGTTTATGACAGACGTAAAGCACTTGAATTCTACTGAGGATTTCCTCTCATGCTGCAGTCTTCCTGCCTCTGCTCTTTACAGCTGTTTAAGTACTGACTACTGAGCCAGACAAGCTAGTCCTCTTACACCTTAATGCATGAAAATGAAGTTTCCAGCTCTAGCCAAGTAATTAGATAACCCAACACTGACAAAATAATGCTAATGAAGTGAAGAGGAAAGGATCCCTAAATAATCCAGTCCTTTTTGAGGGATTTAAAAGAAAATGCATTTTGATGTTTTTCAAAAGACACTCAGCTGTCTTACTCTACCTCTTTCCTTACTTTCATTTCAGCTTAAAAATTACAGTTTATTCATCAGAAGAACAACATCCATAGGTGTTCTGGATGCAAATGAATGTGGATTGCCTAACTAATATGAGAAGTGACAGCCCCTGGCATTTGTCTGAATATTAATGCTGAATCGGATGGAGAAATCATTATGGCTGATGGTTTTAGTTATTAAGTTTAAAATGTCAGAAGCCTGGGTCTAAGTTTTCATGACAGCAACAAGTGTTTTTGTAAATTTTTTAAAGCTTAAGTTTCAATTTAAATTCCAATTTACACTTCTTTCTTTCTTTTTCTTACTTTTTGGGCTTTCAGACTCTCCAGGAACTTTTATTTTTGGTGGGTTGGGAGAAGTCTGAAACCCACTTTGAACCAGGGGCAAAATCCTGTTGTCTGTAACTAATACCTTTTTCTTTTAGTGCCATCAGGCTGTCTCTCTCACTCATTTGGTGAGGTAGGACAACCTTTTCAGAGGAGTTGAAAGGTTTTTGAGTATGAATTTTTTGAGTACTCCCAGCCTGGGCCAGCTTTTCCGAGCCGCATCCTGCATTTCCCCCTGTTGTGTTTACAGGCAGACATTCAACAAAGCCCTCAGGCTGTTGAGCTCTTTTGAAAACCTGGCTGCATATTTCTGTGTCGGCTTTGGAGATAAAAACTGGGCACTGGTGCTTTGTGGTTGAGCTCTTCTGCTATTTCTGACCTTAGGGCACAGCTGCAAGTTCTGGAGGTGCACACATCAGGACTGCAAGCTGTCAGAGAGGTCTAGAAGTCTGGGCAGTCTCATCTGGCATGGAAGAGGGCCTTGGAGGACAGTAAAAGACTTTGACATGTGACTGGCCCCAGTCAGTGAAAGGTGTGCTCCTGTCCCATGGAGTTACAGCCAGCCAGGTCACATGTAGGTGCAAACCTGCTGTGTTAAACTCTAAATCCTAAGTGCCTCTCTTAACTTTCTAAGGCATGTATTTTCCTTCTTCAGCAGAGTGCCACCTGTTAGTGACCTCCTGGTTCTGCAAGTGCAGTGGTGGCTCTTGCTGTACCTCACTGAGCCCTGCAATGAAAAAGAAGGTGTGAAGGTCAGATTGAAAGGGGAGGATGAGCTTGAGCTCAGAGGGAAGCACTCCTGAGGGATCAGGGGAGAATGAACTACTCCTGGTGCATTTAGGGAGGGAAATTCTGGATGTCTATGGACGATTAATAACTCGGTAGCCTCAGCAGGAAGCCTGATAGGTACAACCACAATAGCAGAAATCTCTCCTGCACATGACTTGTTCTTTTTGAGCACAGCCTATCATTCCTCAGCCTTCCCATGCAGAGCCTCCTGTCTTGTGAACTGGACCTGGGTTGCTGTGCTTGGTGTGAGATCCAGTACGGGGAGGTGCCGATTACTGCTGCAGGGCTGCAGACCCTCCCACATCAACACTTCTTCAACCCCACTGGCTTTGCTACGAGTGGTAGCAGGTTCTCAGACTGTAAATCCTCTAAGGCAGGGCCCGTGGGTGGCTGCACACATGCAAAATGTCAGCTAGGCTTTCGGGATAACATATTCAGAAGCACCTAAGTGACGTGGAAGCTTAAGTCCCCAGCAATTTTGACTTCTGTGCAGGCTAAATTGCTTTGACTTTCAAAAAGACTAGGGCTATTCGGATGTTTATTCACTTCTAAAAATACTCCCGCTGGTGTTTAACAAATAAGAGTATATTCCCTCTTTGGGGGACTAGAGTGAGTTAACAGCCCAGTTCTCTTGAGTAATGCGGAGGAGAACTGAAGGCCTGTCCCCTCTCATGTAATTTATGTTGGTAGAAAGTGTGCAGGTTTTTGTCAGTTCTGAAGTTCCTTGTTCAGGTGCCTGTTCCCCATTTTAATTCTGTTTTTCTCCTCCCTTTTCTAACACTTCAGACTTTTAATTTGGTTGAGGAGGGGGAAGGGGAATGGCTGTTCCTCTCACATTTATTGTGGCAGAGAATGGGGGATGGAGGCCAACTTTCTTGGACTCTTATATTCAAAATACCTATAAATAATTAGTTACAGGGACCTAGCTTCCCCCTCCTTTTAAGGCCTAATTTAGGTTCTTTATCAAAATGATTTAAAATGCCTTTCTCAGTAGGAAACCATATTTCAGAGCTTTTATTTATTAGACTTCTCGAAAAGTGTGTTTTTAATGCACATCCTGACTTTCTGCCAAAACTATCCACTGTAACACTGGGACTGGAGCAACCCTTTGTATAAGGAGTTATATTTATTAGATTTTTACATATCAATACAGAGCAATTCATCTAAATAAATCATACACAGAATTGGCACATAAATCTCCCGGTCTTCACTGCTCACTGTACTATATAACTATCCTGACAATCTTCCGTCAAACGCAAAAAAACTTTCCTCTGGTGTGCTTTTTTCTAGTCCTCTTAAAGCATCAAGGGTTTTCCTGGGCTGTGTAGCTTGTTTGTTGTTGGGAGCTGCAGGAGTTTGGGCTGTGGATTTTGGTTTATTATGTAGGGACAGGCAAACCTTCCTGCATTTTGAAGTAGAGCAAAGAGCTTCAATCTCTGCAACACGTGTGAAGATCTGAAAGTAGTAAAACAAAGGCAGATTTTGTGGTTGATGGTTGACTATCTGAATGTTTTAGCATTATGAGCCCATTATGGCACTGAGAGGAGATTGTTTCCTTTTGGTTTAAGAAGTACAACATTTCTTGTGCTGGATGGTTATGGTGAGGAGTACAGTTTGCTTCACCAGTTTCAGGACTTTCAGAGTAAGTGTGTGCGCATGTGCATGTGTAGATCAGACCCATCCATTCTGGGACATCTTTTATCCCCCTCCCAAATTGCTTCCCACTTTCTGAGTAGAAGTTGCAAATGAAACAGTCTGGGCCTAATTGCTTTAAGCAAATACAAGACCATAAACCAGGTCGTGCATGGCTATGGTTGAGTGTAAGCCTGTAAGCCTCTGGCAATTTACACCAGCAAAAGCTCTGGCTGTATTTTGAATTCCTCTCATTACAAATCCCAGGGATGTGACAGCCTTCTCTAAAAAAGCAAAGTTCAGTCTTTCCCAGTGATGGTTTAAGAGCTGTGGCCTTCCAAAGAGATTTTGTAGTACTGGGACCGTCACTCCAGAAGGCTCTGGTGTTTCTGACGAAAGGGCTCTGACATCCAGGCAGTACTCGTGAAAGTTCAGAGTTTGGAAATGGGGAGCTCTGTAAGAAATCATTACAATAAAAGGTAGAACAGATTTGAGCAAGTGTTCAATCACTCAGCATGGTGCCACTTATAGGCAGAAGACCTTAAAACAACCAGCAAGATGTCTGCAGAAGAAACCTCTGCTGCCAGCTCTCGGCTCTCTGTATCCTGTCACTTGACGCCTTTCATCTTGGGCAAGTTCGATGGATGGGTTGCAGTAAAGGCTGGGTCAATGATCAGAGCCTGGGCTCTGCTGATGAGGCTCATTCAGGTATCGTGTGGGAAAGGGATTGCTCATGCAGTGCACTGAGTAAAGTCAGGCCTCATGAAACACCAGGGGCTAATGGCTTGCACTGAACCCCCCAGGTAACCCACTGCTCCTCACCTGGTTTTGGCTGTAAGATGCAGGTGGCTGGTGCAGGTGGTTCAGCTCTTCCATTCCTCTTCAGGGGATCAGGTTTTGGAAGCTGGGATCTGTGGGCATGGTTTCCACCTGCAGAGCTCAAGGAGACACTGGTCACAGCCACCAGGACACACTGGGGTCCCACCTCCTGCAGGACAGCAACCGTGGAAGGTGAGGGGGCCAGTCATGAGAGCAGGGATGAAATGACGAGCAGGATGTCTTTTCATAGTGTCCCCTGCTGGCTGTGAGGCTCCAAATGCCTCCAGGCTAAACATTTTTTTCCTGTAGTTGCACTATTTGAATTAGCAGTGCCAACAGACCCATGTTTAGAGGATCAGTTCAGAGGTCTTACAGAGCACCATCTCCCACCCAAACACTTTCTCTGTGAAATGGGGTTCATAATTTCTTTCACTATGTGAGGGCCACAGTCATCCTTTTATTCAGTAGAAAAAAATAGAATGTATCAAATTAAATGCTGAGGCAATTTTCCTGATTGAAAGCACAGTATCTTATATGACGGTGGCTAATTAAGAAGGAGGGAGACTGAGGCACAAAAGCTCAGTGACCTGCAGGAGGCCGTCAGTGACACTGCTGACAGCATTCACCTCTGACTGGTGTCCAGCTGTCACCATCTCTGAGATCGGTCACTGGGAGCACGTTTGGGGAAAAAAACCAAGGAGACTCATCTCTTGCAAACACCCCTTGTTAGATTGCTCTCCTGGTACAAGCTGTTCCCATGGGAGGAGGGGACACTGCAGCCCAGCTCGTTGTCAAAATGTCTCATGTCATGTCAGCAGTTCATGGTTTTATGGGTAACTCTCAGATCTTCCTCTGGCCAATACTGTTTGTGAAAGGGTCATAGGATTAATTTGAAAGTTCAGCTCTGAGAGCACTTGAAGGAAGAGAATTTAACTCTATTTATTACTCTTTATGTTAGGCAGTTTTATTCCTAAAGGGAATAAACACATGGAGCTCTAGAGCAGTATTTACCACTGGTAGTTCTAATGAATGATGACTGATTTTTTCCTATTTAGTATTCAAATGTATTTTTTATATTCTACCTTAAAAATTATCTCATTAAATGGCAGAATTCTTTTAAAATACATCTAAATGTGACTCAGGAGAACAAATTTGTTTGGATGGTAAACAAAAATTCTGGGTTTGTTTTGATTTTTTTAAAACTTGAAATATATGTGATTGTCATAAAATATTTCTGTGTACTTTCAAGAATAATTGAAGCATATGTACCCAAAGTGTAATACTTTTCGTAATGGTTTCAGACTAAATTATCCATTATATGGGACTAACACATAAAAGCCTTCCTCTACATCAAGTGATAGATCAAAGGGAGGAACGATGGCTTGTCCACATGCATAAACCACACCTCTCAAATTCTGAGATCAAGGATACGCAGTCTGCATTTTAACTACATCTCCATGACATGAAACGGTATTCCTGTGTCTCCTACTGCGGGAGAGTCAGATAGTCCTGGCTACAAAGATTTCCTTTTACATTTCTCCCCTCTTTTTTTTTCTTTTGTTCCATCTTATGGACTAGTCCTGGGTGAGTCTAATTTGAAAACTAAACTTGGCTCAGTTCCTCCCAGGGCGATAGGGGAACCTGTCCGGGGGAAGCATGATCCTCAGTCATTTCGTGGTAAATCTGTGAGCCCAAACCCCCGTGCTGCAGCTTGGGGGATGGATGCTGGTGGAGATGTGCTTCTGTGCAAGGCTCAAGCAGCTTCAGCGGGCACACCACGAGGACTGATGTCTGCTTGTCCTATGGGTTTCTGTCTTTCTTTTAATGGTTGGAGCCCAGGGCTGTGAGTCAGACCAGCCCCAGTTTGTTGAGATCAGGTGAATTTAAAACTTTCTGTGCTTCATTTTCCTATCTGCAAAATTAATCTGGTAATATTTCCACCTTCACAGGAATTCTTTAATTACTTTGTCTACCTAGAACGCCTTCCTTTGGGTGTATGCTGTGAGAGAGAAATGCTGGGCATTGTTGCTGCTAAGCACTAAAGGATCACTCTAAGGTAGGAATCCAACAGTCTCAGCTTTTGGGGTGTTTTGTTGTGAGCTTTTCTCGCCACCTCTTTGTTAATAGTAAGAAATGCAAACTTACTTGTTTAGTGGCATAATTTAAAATGTTTGTGTTTGAAATCTGACTGCAGTAGGAGACTGAAGATGTATAGTTTCATTTAAGTGCATGCCTGGATCTAGTCTCCCAGCCAGTAGATTGGATGTTAGCCCAATTATTCCCATTAGCGTCTGGTTTCTGAGCATTGATGTACTACCATGAGCAGAGAAGAAAGTTCCTTAAAATCACTTACCTTCACTGAAATATAAATGCACCTTTTATTATTGTCATGGCTGCTAAAAACGTGAAGTGCACTGGGGAAGTGCTGAGTTGAGGCACCAGAAGAAGAGGCTGTGATCATGGAAAGGCTGAAACTTCTCCTCTGATCATTTTTGACAGCTCAGAGTGGTTCTTCCACAATTGGAACCACTTGTGCCGCTTATTAATGTAATGAAACTTATCCTCCAGCAAAAACAGAACCAAAGGTTGACACAAGAGTGGAGGGAGAGGCTGAAATCTGATCTGGTTAGGGATCTCTTAAAGATGATGGAAGACTAATAAAATCCAGTCTGCTTCCTACCTCCATTACAACTCCCACTCCCACTCTGTCTTCACAAGCTCTCGTGGAATAATGGCTCCTTCCAGAGCCAAGTCAAACTCACCATTCTGTTTGGGTACCAGTGTAGCCCAGCAGCATCCAACAGTCTTTGGCAGCAGGGTCTGTTTTGGTACCTTCCCTAATCTGTAAAGTTCTTTATTTTTATTCCATTGGGGGCTGGATGAGACCTCTAAAATGCCTCTTATTTCTTAAGGAGTAGACTTTTTTTCATGGTTTATTTTTTTAACATTGTTTTTGGGGGTTAAAAATATTAAATTCTGTTAAAAAGAACTGAAAAATACACATTCTTCCATAAGCAATCGATTAGAGGAATTGTCAAAATTCTGCATATAATAGGATTGCTCAGCACCAGGAGGGTCATCATGGATGTGGAGTGACAACAACGCCCTAACAATCGAAAAAGAAAAACGGAAAGCTGAGGTCTTCAAACTTTTCGAGAAGCAGGGAGAAAAGTAGCTAAACAGAAATGTAAGGGAAAGCAGGGCAAAATGTCAGACTTGATTTAACTCATTACATTTAAGTGGAAAATAAGGGATGAAAGTTTAGTTCAAGAAAAAAATTAAGGAAATACCCAAGAATGAGTTTACAAAGTGCAATATTTTCTCTCAGAGCCATAGGGTTAGCAGGTTGGTATCCAGCATCTGTGACTGATTAGGGGCATTTGAGATGGCAGGTGGCTTTAGGAAATGGAAACCTTACAGGGCTTTACAAATAATTTCTGTAGTTAGGCAAAGTTATTTGATTTATTCTCACTGTTTGTCGTTCTATAGCCTGGTTTAAAATCTATCAACTTGTCTTAATCCATGTTAATGTTTTCTTATAGACGGGGTGTTGTGAAAATTCTCCAATCAGATTCTTTAGATTTGCCCTGGAGAATAACAGAGTTACTGGGTTTACACTACCAAGGGCCGTGTTAAGGTGAAGAACATAAATCATGGCATTTAAAAATGCCAGCCAAATCTTTTAGACAGTAATGAGATCAAGAACCAGATCTGACCATATTTGCTCCTGACAATTTTAAAGAGACCTATAATTCTGTGTGCTTCCACTATGTGTGGTCACGTTGAATATCTGTTGTGTTAAGAAGCCAACCCTCCTCTCCCCTCTCCCCACCCCAAAATACTAGGCTGGCTTAAAGGGTGCAGCCGGGTTGACACACACCACTGCACACAGCAGTGTCGCGCTTGGAGATTGAGCAGGGAAAGCCAAACTTCCCCTGCATCTGTGCTTTGCTCTGGTCAGCAGGCCATGAGCTCCTCTGAGGCTGTGCAAGATGCAGGACCACAGAAGAGCTTATGGTACTTCTCTGGTTTGGATGGGAACCAAAACTTACTCTGGGAAGATATATTTGGATATACGGGAAAGTAAACCCCATGGGAAATGGCTGGAGCTGCTTCTCCAATCAAGCCAACATACAAAAACTGGCTCCTTAAAAAAAAAAAGAAAGATAACAATAGGTAAAACAGAATTTGCAGCTGTGAGTAGTAAAACTATGAGATGATTCAGGGGAGGTGGAGTTAAAAATCTCCATCAGCCTTACCAAATAGCATTCCTTGGGAATAACTCTAGGAGCAAATACTGCAGAAGCCCCAGCACAGGTTTGTTATTATTAGAAAATAAAAAATCAGCATTTGGCCAAACCTTTCCATTATCTGATACTGTAAAACTGGTCCCACAGTGCTGCTGAGATGTTCAAACCTCGGCACTTGCCCAGGTCCATTTCCAGCAATGGCCTCTGTGTGCGTGTGTCTGTGTATGTGTGTCTGTGTGTTCTGCAGATTTATTTTAAATTGCCCTTCCTGAAAGGTGTTCGGCATTCTGATTTATAGGATTTTACTAAGCTTCACATAGCCTTTTCTTTTCTTTACTAAGTATGTTTCACTGCTTTGTATTTTTTTTTTCCCAAAGAAATAGATTTTATTGGACAGGGGTTCACACATAGCTGCATAATGTTTGTCTTATGGATTTTGTATTAAACCACTTTAACACTTTTGTAGACCCGAGGAACTTGGCAAACACGGCGAGTGAAATGCCCTGAGCTTCATCTTGCATGCTTTGAACTGAGCACGGTGAACTTTGCCTAGTTACCGAGCTGACACGTGAACAACCCATTTGCAATTCAGAGAGGGGGGGAGCTGATCCTGATCCTGCTTTTACCAAAGCCAAAGGAAATCCTGCTGCTGACTGCAGCAAGACCAGCAGCAAAATCGTAATGAGTATTTAAGATGATATTTCACAAGTACAGTAATGTGACAATCATGATGAAGTGGTGGTTTTTCCAGAGGCAGTGTCTGAATTAATAGGGTCCTTCCAACTAGCTCTCCTTGAAATGGGTTGCAAGAGGTAAAATAAATAAATAAAAAGTCTCTAGGATACTTTCCCATTGTCAGGATTTTTATTCATTTAATAAATAGCTGTTATATTTTGAAGTCCTTCTTTTTTTTTTTCCATCATTGTCATCTTCTCCTTCTTTACTGTAGCATGAGTAATCTAATTTTTCTGCATAGCATGTTGCAGTTTGATAGACAGGTCTCTGAGGGATGCCTTATGTGTCAGCATCAGTGAAAATGACTTCTGAGGTTGGCTCACACCCCCGCGCGAGCGTGGAATCCAAATCACCCCAGAGTTGCGCATCCGCTTGCCCCACGCCTCACTGCTGGATAATGTATTCATTTGCCTCTGGCAAAAAAAAATATATAAAAAAAAAAATGAGATCCTCCATCGCATACTGATGTCATGTGGAAGAAGCCGTAATTGGGACTGGTCACATGTTAAAGGAACTGTAAGCTGCTTTTTGCCATCTGTGTAGGTAAAGTTCATCTCTCTTGATCTGCACCTATAGACATCACATACTCTGAGTACGTGCAAGGTCTGGAGACCTAGCAATTCAGACACATATTTCACCAAAAAAAAAAGAGGAAAAAAAAAAAAAAGGGAATGCAAATAGGCTGGAGGCTTCCGGGTCTCTCTGTTTTCCAGAATCTGAACATAGTAGCACGAGATTCTTATTTGGCTCCATCGCTGCTTTGGTTTATCAGTAATAATTAATGGCTTGTGCAATTGTATTCCCCACTTCATTCAAGGAGAGAGATTTCAAATCCACAGTTCTAGTGAGAAAGCATTCACAAATCAGCTGCCCTTTCTTCTTCCTTTTCACAGGCAGACACAGACAGGGGAAGAGGGATTGTTTGCTTCAGGTGCATATAAAGCTGTACAGATTGGCTTCCAAGAGGAGTCTTTGGAACTGAGTTTCCCAAGTTTCATGCCTCATTCCTTCTCCCAGCAATGCACCCTAAATAACTTGGGAATCCCCACTTGAAGGGAAAGAAAGATTTCCAGCAACTCTCCTGTTTCCAATTAGGCCCCTAAGACCTAATAGCTGGAGAGGTTACTAGGTCTGCTGGGTCTCATTGGTGCCTCTGGATGGTCTGCCACTGGCTTCTGTGGACTTGGATCACTGCTCTTTGACTCAGTTTCTCTGTCTGTGAACAATACCTTTAATAAGGACATGGTCTCTCCAGGGCATGGAAGAGATGCTGAGCACCTGACATGGATCCTGCTGCCCGATAACGCTGTAATTGCTGGCACTGACATTAGAGCTGAATCTGCAGATAGGAAATAAGGCTGTAATTTCTGATTTCACTGTTGTCCTATGAAGCTGGTTTTGGTACAAGCCCATCATATTCAGTCTTCTTAGCCTTCAGTCTGGATAGCTACAAAGATGATCAGAAGAATTTTATGCCTAACGTTTTAACTCAGCTTGCTAGGCTTCACAGTAGCATGTAAATAAACTATCTTACTTGGAGCACTCTATTCCTGACGTATAACCCATTTCTCTTTTAGCAGATGTAATTTTGCAGCCTTTGTGCATTTTTTACATGACAATGAAGATGCGAGGAGAAAGATTTTTGTCATAGAAAGCCACCAACAGCAGAGTCTCTTAAAAAGAGTCCATCATTGGTGCTCTTTTAGAGTAGGATCCCAAGACAATTCCAGTGTGAAGTTAGTCATATATGACATTAGACATAGCTTTATTGCAAACTTTATAACTCCTAATCACTGCTGTTTTTCCTGGCAACTCTTAAGTAATAATATCAGTTGATATCAAATCTTAAATACGTAAGACTCAGTTATGATCTTGCAGAACACAGAGGCTGCTCAAATCCAGACTGTGAACTCACAATCTGCTGTTTACTTAAAGTATATAGAAAGCACTTGACCTCTTCTCAGTGGCATCCATGTGGAAACACTCGACAATAGAGGCCTTCCCTGGTTCTCTTAGGAATCATGTTTCGACATTTTTATCTCCTCTAATTAAGGTCAGCGGTCATACACTCTCACTTCTCTCCTCATCCCACTCTTCACCAAAACTGCAGGCATTTACCCAGCTCCAGTTTCCCAGTGTGAAACGTACTGGGCCTGATTTGTGCATAGGCAATTCCATGGAGGGGGTTGAACAGAGTCTCAGAGATTTGAGGCTTTGCTGAACCAAATGCTGTGTCTAAGTTTTGCGTTCACGTGCTCCTCTACCATGATGAGCAGCAGAGTCTAATAGTCAGAGGAAAACAGGAGGCAGGGGGTAGGATTGCTGCAAATGTAATTCCACTATGAGAATATTTCCTAACCCACAGTGCGTGTTCCCACCCAGTGGGGAAGGTGTGAGAGATTTCTGAAGGAGGACGGCGGAGAGTGAATCTCATCTCCCTTTGCAACACTGTAAGTGCTAATTGCAGGCGGGAAGGAAGGGTGTAACTGGTAGACATCTAGGAGACAGGCTGGGGAATACGGCATGAGGACTCGTTTTGTTGTTGTTGAAGAAACCCATGAGCACTTCTTGTCACTGCATCCCTGGGAAGATTCACTTCGACACTGCTCTGCTTTGGCTCAAGCCCTGGCAGCATCTTTGTGAAAACCTGCATCGCACTCGGTGGGGGCATCTCCAAGGAATGGTAGTGCCCCAGCCAAGGCTGTTGGGCCAGGATGGCAGAGGACACTTCCCAGCCCACCACCAAGGCTGAAAGAACACGTCCCACTGAGTAAGGGGCATGTGGGAACTAAACTTACTGTTCAAAAGCCCCAGTAGATTTTCAGAGCAATATACATCCTGCTTAGTAATTACGTCTTTTCTACTCAAAAGCTGATTTCTTTTTCTTATTTTTTTATAACTGTTGAGTAAGTAGCAGCTACGAACAGTTAACAACAAAAGGGAAAGGTTTGTGAAATAAAACTCTGTGTTGGTAGAAGTTACCTTACATATGTACAACCAAAATTGGGCCAGGCAGCTGCAGACCTCAGTATTTATTTTGGTTTGTAGCCGATGCATTGTACTCTTTCCCTTCAGACTGACCTGTGCTCATTTCTCACACGTAGCAGAATATCATTTCCAGAAAAGAGCCAATGCTGTCCATTTTTTATATTAAAGAAAAAAAAATCCACCACAACCCCGAACAAAACTAACAAGAGTTGTGCCCTGTGTGAGATTGTCTTGACCCCAGGTCTGTGAGCCAGATCCTCAGCACCTCCATCAAGCACACTTTTCCAGCCGAACTCCTTTACTCCTACTGAGCTCTGCCATGGGTGCAGGATCAGGCCACCTGTTTTCTTTAGAGAATACCAGCCCCAAAACATGATCTCCCTCCCCTCACATGCTGTTTTTGTAAGTAGCTGGAAATGTCTGTTTGCTTCTAAGGGCAGAGTGGGGCAGCCTGTGCTGTTGTTCAGCTGGAGCAGTGCTGTGGGTTCCTCACCTTAGAGGCATGGGGATGAGGTCGGTAGTTTCCTAGCCCTGGAGAGATGTGTCAGACTGATCTGACAACTCAGAGAGATGGATTTGGCATGTAAAATTAGAAAGCTCCCAAAATGTTTTTTTTTTGTCAGTGGCAGGACAGGTAGTGCCACCATGGTGAAGGCAGATGACAGGCCAGCAAAAGGTTTTGTGTTGTCACTTACTGGACAACAAAAACGAGCAGTGCAACGAAAATGAAGGATGTTGAGCCTGGAAGAGCTCAGTCCCTCATGACAAAAGGAAGATTATGTTTAATTAAATATTGAACCCCTTTATACATTTGTACTAGGCTGTGATTTGCGTTCCCTTTCCTTACAGCCAGAGGACATTCCCACATCTTCAAAGATCTTAGAAATAAGGCTCCTTTAGTTTTTTGTCTCCCCTGGAACTAAAATTAAACTACTTTGGAGCTGGAAACCAGCAGCTCTTGAAAAATCACTCTGCCAGCAGAGCAGAGCAGGAAAAGAGAAAAATACAGTATTCCAGAAGCAAACTACCGGGTAATGTTTTAGTAGCAGACAAAAAATATCATTACTTAGTATCTGCTTTGTTCTTATACAGGAGGTCTGGGTTACACATCTTCCCTTTAGTTCTGCAACTGGCCCTTGCACTTCAGTTACTCTTTCTTTCCTTTCTGCAGCACTTTCCTTACTCCTTTTGGGGGAAATCTTCATATTCATGCCAAAATGTTGTCACTGGGAACTGCTTAGACATCTTCAGACCCCCCTTGGATTTAAACTCCATCTTTTTTGCAAGTACGCTGTGAGTTTTCTTCATTGCTGGGATATGTGTTATCTTGTTCAATTCCATTTAATTTTGCATCAATTTGCACATTCTCGTCCTGGGCTGAATCCGTCAAGATTTTTCCATGACACATTTTGCCTCTGCTGTTCCCGTGACACATGTTCCTTCTGCTGTGGCAAGATCTACTTTGTGGATTCATTTTTTAAAATTTTTTATTTTTTTATTTTTTTTTTAGAAAAGTGAGGCTGTTGATGTTCTCGCTGTTAGGATTTTCTGTGCCTTCAGAAGTTTGTGTTGATGTCAGTTAAGTTACGGTCTTGTTCAGTTCAGTAGGGATGAAACTCAAAATCCTTTCTCACTCGAGTCTCTCGGGTTGAGGGAAAATTTGTGGTTTGTGCCATGTGAGCTGGTTTGCTGATGGGCATTTGGGGCTCTCTTTACACCTTTTTCTGCATTCACAAGGCTAAATTTTAAATACCACCCAAAGACTGGTCATGTGTGTGCAGTACTGGGACCCCTTCTTGAAGAACACCTGTGGCTGAGTCACTTGACCTCTCTGTGCCTCAGTTCCCCACGTATAACAGGGCAAAATAGTATTAATGCCAGTCTAACTTCCTTCAGAGATTGTGAGGATCATTGCACAATCAGAGGTGATAGTCATGGGCATTACAGTAATAGGCATCACAGGAGCTAGAGAGTAAAACAAAGCAGAAGCTAGTTAAGACTTTCTCAGCTGCTAAGGATTAGTGTTGATTTTAAAATCTCTGACTCTTGACAAATTGGGAGTGTTACCAATATAGTTTAAAAAAACACCCCAAACCAAAGCAGCCTCCAAGCTGAAAGGAGGGTGTTAGCAAGTCTAATAGCGCAGTGCAGTGTACCCTATCTCTATCTCGGTGGAAAATCAAAGGCACGTTTCCAGCTGTGCCCGTGAGCACTATTTGGTCGTTGAACAAAGCAACTGGCACCTCGTATCCACCCTACTGAACGATCACAGCCTGCTTCAGGTGCACAAACAAGTGCAGAAATGAGCTCCATGCACAGAACTCATTGTTATTCAATCATGCCTTTAATTGTAAATGTTTTAAGCAAGGAATTGCCCTGTTTTATGAAAGTGTGCTCAGCATTACTCCACCATGGACATCTGTCATTCAGCAGGCACCACCCAATAAAAGTGCTTAAAATGTTCTGTTCCTCAATTAAAATATAAACCAGAGCTGTTTAAGGGCTTTTACGAGGTGATTTCTATTTACCTGACAGATTTCCACACTGGAGGAGCACGAAGCGGTATTTCAGTTTCTGATCAGAAGAGATGGCTCCACAAAATCATAAGGCTTCGGTTGCTTTGATTTATTTCTTTTTTTATTATTTTTATTTCAGGAAGAATAAAAATCCATGGATAAGAAAGAAATTCATATGCCAGAGAAAAGCTCAGAGCGAGGAAGGGTTGTTGCTGATCATGCAGGCTGTACTACCCAATAGGAGCCAGATCTCCTTGGCTGTGGGTTTGTATGTTGAAGGAACATGGGAACCAGAATGAACCTCCGGAGCCTGCATCAGCACCTGCTAACGTCTTCTTCCAAGTTTCATCTGGCAAAAGCCAGGAAAAAGGGTGCTCTGATCTGATCTGAAACAGCCTCATATGAAGAGGAATGAGACTATGGCTAGACAGAATCTCCAGTTTTCCCCTGATGAAACACTACGTGAGTGTTCTCATGGCTGTTCCATTGCAATGGATATCTCATTTCCTGTCCTGCCTTACTGTGGCTCTGAACAAAGGCCTTTCTTTTTAAGCAGGAGTGGACCTTACACTGAAAAATGAGAATTTCACAAAAAGAAACCCTCTACTTTTCCCTGTTCCATACCATCAGAAGCTCACCTTCACTGCCACGAGAGATGCCGCTTGTCAACAGCAGCTCCAAGCACATCCACTCAGGGTCATAGAAACAAGAGTGCCCATGTTGGAGGTGCCACCTTTTGTAGCACCAGAGCTGCCACAGCAGTAATGACAAAAGGGTCATGATGCCACCTGTAGATACAGTCATGTGTAGCCTCACTAGGATTTAACTGTATCCTGTCCCTCTCTTGTGCACCTCCTGAATCCTGAATACATTCTCCCGAATCCCATTTGGAAGCCTCTGCCAGCTCATGCACAAGGCTGGTGAGCAAGGAAATGCTGACCTGATCCATCCTCAGCCTGGAAGCTGCAGGAAAGGCTTCACTTTGTTTTATGCCCAGTACCCAGAAAGTCAATGGGCAGATCCACAGTCTCCTGTGCTCCACCCTCTGGCAGTCCATCCCTTCATCATACCAAATCAGCCTCAGGATGGAGAAGGATGGCAATGTCAGGATGAGAGGGTTGCACCCTTGCAAGACAAAGCCTTCAAGATCCAATCTCCAACCCTTCTGCTCTTGCAGGGTAATGATAATTTTAATGTCATTCTTAATCGCACTGGGGTCTCACCTGGTCTCCAGCAATGGGGGCGAGCAAAGAGTGGAGCCTGTGGGTGGGTTTGTCCCACTCTCCTCTACAGCTGGATACCACCTTGCTCCTCCCTGCAGCAGCTTTCGGGTACCTGCAGCACCAAAGAGCTGCCACATCATGTAACGACCCTCACAGCAAGACAAACTGGGATCCTGCATCACACCAGCTCACCCTGGGAAATGCAGCCTTCTCCCAGGAGCTTCAGGTGTCCTGTGCTCATCCTGCTGTGCCTTGCTGAAGAAACAAAACTGCCTGCACCACAGGTAAAAATAATTGCTGATGCTAAACCTCGCATTGGTGAGTCTCTGCTGAGCTAAGTCATTAAAATCTTCCAGGAGAAATGTTAATTTCCTTTTAAAATTAAGAAAAAGAAAAGCAAACAGTAACTAAACCCCAAATCAGGTAAACAACCAGCACTGCGAGTACTCAGAGGAGGCTTTCTCCCTTGAACCACACTGCTCAGAAAGTGCTGTGAAATCTTATGTTAGTCCTTAACTCAGTCTGTTATGTGGGTTTTTTTATTCTCAGCAGCAGCATGAGTTAAGGCTGAGGCATCAGCCCTAGCTGTGATACCCCCACTGTCAGTTCAAGTTAGATTCTTCATGTTATTTATATGTACCCTTTTGTAAGTATATCGATTACACAAGTGAGTTCTCAAGTGCTCAGGCACTCAATGCAGCCACACAATGGAGGAAAGTGCCCAGGTTAACACGGAACTACACGTGTGCTGAACATACAAGAATAAATGCTGACATGTACAATTCAAAGCCATGTTTTAAGAGCTTTCTATTTTGTTGCAAGGCAATGCTTCATGCTATTAAAAATAAAACCTGCATTTTCATTTCTAAGGTGAGGCAACCAAAGTTTGTCCGAGTTATTCTTAAACATGCCAGAATTTCCATCTTCACTTTTGAGCACACCAGATTATTCCACGATAATCCCAAATCCAGTACAAGATCCTCCTTCTCCTCTATTCATTTTACCCTTTGCATTATGAATGCTGTGGGTAAGGACTGCCTGTTTCACAGGGGGCTCGGTATCACAGAAAGCTGGTTGTTGATCTCTGGATGCCTGCAGGCCAGCAATCTGTGCTACAAGTTACCCTTCTGAAAAANAAAACTGATACAAGCATCTGTAACAAGCTAATTGGACCCTTGTGGGCAACATAGCAGATACAAAATTAAAACAAACAAAACATCTCCTCGTACAAGTGTACTTTCAGGACCGTTATCACAAAGGGATCCGTCTGGATTTTTATTTTAGTTTTTGGTTTGTTTAAAAGGACCTAATTACGGCCAGAGCTGGAGTATCACAAGTCTGTTTTCATCTATAAAGAAAGGATATTTTGCCTCTGAACCTGAGAAATTGTTAGAAGTTGGTAATTAGTATGACTTGTTAATAGAGTTTGGCTGTGATTAAGCTGTGATTGAGTGTGAGTTTGGTTCTTGTCAATCCGAATGCCTGTAAGGTTGAGAGATGTTTAATGAGACACCTGTTGTCAGCAGCACCCGGTGGGCTTTGTCGCGCCTGATTGGAATTTGCGGAGCAGGAGCGGCAGCCGGCCGAAACGCAGCAGCCAGCGGGCACCCAGCCCCGCACAACCCCGGCCAGAGGCTCAGTGCTGTGAAAAAACCTGAGGGTAAAGGAGGGTCAAAGGCACTGGGTACGTCTGCCCAGCTGTAAAGGGCTGCCCCTTGGTGAGACCAGGCTTGAACCCTTCAGAACGGCCAGAGCCCGCGCTGGAATGCACTGGGCATGGGCTGTGTTTGACAGGTCATGGTGTTGGATGGATAAATCGGCCACATCTGTGTAGTAACATCTGACTTGGGGAGTGCAACAGGCAAAAAAAGGTTGACATCTTACGTTGGTCACTACAGAATGTTGGCCTGTGCCAGCCTGCAATGGTAGGTCTTTGGGAGAAGGCAAGAGAAGGGATGTGGTCATTCAGGTTTAAGACACACCCACCCCAAAAATGTCCAGCCCTTGAATAGGCAGTAACACTGGGGCTCTTCAAAATGTGACATTGATGGAGACAGGTTCTGAACTGCCCAGCCCTTGTTCGTCCTTTCCCTTGGGCATCATCCTCAAGGAAAAATGTCCCACTGGGTGACCTCAGTTTCTCCTGGGCTTTAGACTGAGAATGTTACATTCTTAGACTGCATTTTTTGTCTCAAAAATCAGCATAATTTTCCACTGTATTACTCCACGTAACCACTCCCCACACCAAAATGCAGGTCTGATGAGAAATGTTAGTATTTGGACTGCATACAAAAAATATTATTTCCCCCGAATGTCTATTAAACATTTTCAGGTGGCTGCTACTGAAAACATACCTGGGTTTTACATGCAAAAAGCCAAAGAAGCTGGAAGCAATCAAGCTGGCCACTTGTCACAGCCTTTTAACGTCTGAGAAATGCCTTAGCTGGGAGCAAGAGCAGAAACATTTTTGGCTCATGTTAACGTCCCCCAGGAAGGAGCCATTGGCTTTGTGATGAATCTGAGCAACCACTGGATGGCATTGCTCTACACAAATGTACCTGCGAGCACAAGCAGCTGAGCGAGAGCAGGCTGCTGTGCCGAGGAGATTAATTCACACCCGAGAGGCTCAGGCCACCGTGACCTTACCAATCCTTTAAATAATATTCAGACTTCTCTTCACCGTCTGGCTGTGAGCTCCAGGCAGAGTTTGGTCAGAGCGAACAAAGCTGACATCTTGAAGCAAACTTATTACTAGGCTGAGTGCATTTTTCTTTCATTGTCCGTTAGATCAAATATTCAGCCAGTTTTTGATGGGTTTCTTTCTCATGAGATGGGAAAAAGAATCGTTAGTAATTTATGACCATAGCGGGGCAAGCGCACCCGGCCAGCAAGCGATGACTTGACTGAAGCCCTGATCTTACAGAAGTGCTGCCCAGCCAGGTCAGCTCCTCCGGCCCAGGGCTCATGTGGTGGGGAGTCACCTAAGGCTATTTAGCTGAGCAGGTTACTCCTGTAGTGTAAACAAAACAAAACTAAAGAAAAAATACAAAAAAAATGGGATGTTCTGCTTTGATGTGGGCTCCAAAATATCGAGACCAGGTTGTTTTCCCAAGTGTGTTGCCTCTCCATGTAACAGCAGCCTCTCAGCATGTGTTAATACAACTTTGCCTTCTGCTACATCACTTATTGATAAGGAATCAGCTGGTGGCCAAATAACCCGATGTTCATATTTTCCCTTGGAGGTCTGTGTTTCTTTCATTAATGACACTCTGCATTGGCCTAGTTCTTTTAATGACTGCATCTGGGCAAGCCTATCTGAAGATGTTGTTGGCCCGGTTAGTGCCCCAAAGAAATCTGCTGGTGGCTCTGGAGATGCAGCAGGATATTTGGAATTGCAGCTCCACAGAAGGTGTATCTGAAGCGGAATGGGGTATTGGTGAGGGTCAAGTGTGAAGTCACTATACATAGCCTGGACATGTGGCTTCAAACTGGGATGTAACTTACCATCAAGTGAGTCCTTGTACATTGGCTGTTAGGTAAAGTCCTTCTGGGCCCAGATTGCCTACTAGTATCACCCCAGTTTTGACTGGTCTAAAACATTTAATAATCATAGTTAATTAGATAACTCCACTTACACTGGGAGTAAGATTAGATGATCAGTTCAAGTCCTGCAGAAGTCCCTGCACTGCCAGTTCTCAGTTCTGCACTCCAGCCTTGATGTTGAACTCAGCTGCCTGTTGAAGTACTGGAGAAGGATGAGTAAATTGCTTTATGAATGTTACGTTGCTTTTATGACCCCATTTGTCTCCTTTTTCTGGACTTACCTTCTAATCCAAGAGAACTGTATCCATCTTGATCTGCTGAGCAGTCCACAGGTAAATGCTTTCTGCTGTCAGAAATGCTTGGGCTTGGTGGGAAATGAAGGTTATGTCATTAAGGGTTCTGCTTCTGGTGGCCACCACTCTGCTACAGTGACTCCAAGAGGAGGCCAGGACAACTGCTGTTGATTAACTGCTTAATGTCTCCTCTTAGGAACCACTGCTCAATTCCTAATTGGTTTCTTGGATCATCCATGGGGTGAACTCTACAAAGTGACACAAACCTTAAGTGGTTTCACTCTTCTTCTGTTGACTTTAGAGGACAAGGCACTTTGTTCCCAATTTCAGCACCTCAGGGCTGCATTTGAAAGCAAGTGGGATAAATCTGAGCATTTATTTAACAATCAGGAGCATAAAGGCAAAAAAGAAGGGTGCTTCCTATGGCACAACAGGCTGTCTCTGGAAAAGATCTCCTTGGACCTAGTGTTCCCGAGGGATTGCAGAATCCTGACCAGGGTGCCTACTGCTGCCCTGGTGGTTAGAAGGCAGATCTGTGCAGGCCATCAGCTCAGCATGCAAATTTGCCCTGGATCTTTCTAGAGTCAGAGCATCTCTCCAGACCTCCAAGAAGTCAAGGTGACCTTGGGAACTGCAAGGCAATCCAGAATGCTGGCAGGCAAAGGAAATTCCAAAAAAAAAAAAGAAAAAAAGAAATTCTAGACTAATTCCAACCCATTACAAAACTCTCAGGAAAAATGAACTGTATCTGCTGAAGTGGCTCGTTCTGTTCAGTGGCACAATGTAATGGGGGATCTGTCACTGTCAGCGCCGCTCTTGTCTTGCTGAAAGCCACGGTGCCTTTCACAACCACTAAATAAAAATTCAAGCCAGCTGTCCCACCTGCCGGAGCAGTTTCTATTCTGGGCTCTGGTGTGCTGTAGGTATTGTGCTTATTGATTAGCTCTGCCTTATTGTCCCTTGACATTGTTAGGGAATATTCTCCTGGTTATAATCGCTAGAACTGATACAGGCAGAACATTTCAAACCTGGCTGCAGCAGCCCAGGAGGGGCTGGGCTGGGCTGGGCTGTGGCTGTCTCTCCAGGTCAGACTATTGGTGTGAAATGAAAAGGAAGCTAAAAAAAGGAATTTTTTGAGAAGTCACCCAAGTCAGAAAAGACTGGGGGCCTCCCTGACTCTAGCTGTCAATAAGGTGTTAGACAGGGGAAGATTAACACCCTTTAGCAATGACACAGCTGTTCCATTGAAGGTGATAACATGCAATCAGGGGAAGGAAGAGTCTAGCACGGAATAATCAACAGAGCAAGTGAATATTAGCAAAAGGGAAGTTTTTAGCCCAAGAAGCTGAAAAAAACTCTTCAAGCTGATTATTTTCATGGATATAAATAAGTATTAAAAAAAAATTCACTTCACTTTAGGTCTGCAAAACAAGCTCAAATATTTACCCCTCTTTTTAAAACCAGACTGGCTCCTAGGAAGGAGAAAAATAGTGATAACGTAGAGAAGAATGTCTCTCATCTGTCTTTGCAGTGAGTGTGCACATAAACACAAAAATCCTTACCTCCTCCTTAGTCTCGTCCTCTGAAAGCACAGTACTTTGTGATAAGAATAGGTTTGGGAAGACAATAGATTTCATAGTGGAAGGAACCTAGTATTTTGTCCACTGCTGTCTTTCATGGTAAGGAATCACAGCAATTAATTTCCCCCTCTCCTGCTAATGGCTAAAGGTAGAAATTAGTGTTTTGATCCACCTTCAGCCTTTCTACTGACCTGACTGTGCTCGTCCACTGCATCAGGAACCCCCAAGTCCATACAACAGCAAAGTTTTCTATCAGGAGCTGTAAGACATCATGATGCTTAATACTGAGTTAAACGTGGGAACGACCTGCTGCCAGTTAAGGTGCAGTTTCACGCTCATTTTAAGCAGATGTGAGGCCAGGTTGCCACCATCATTGCCTCTCTGCTCACTCTGTGTATGAACAGCACCTCTTCAACCATGTGGCCCATTCCATGAGTAGATTTTTAGCTGGACTTGAGCAAGGTGAGGGTGTCTGGCTGAGAGATGGAAGAGAAAATGGGATCAGTCCTTTAAAATAAGCTTAAGCCGATCATGAACTATACTGTGAATTAAACGGTCTTCATCATAGGCACTGCTTGGAGGTCTTATCTAAGAGTCATACTCTGCCTGTGTGCAGAGAGAATCCAAACCCTCTGGTGCTCACCATGAGAGGGAACATTTTAGTCGATCTCTACCAAACACTTCAAAGCTCTGAGTTCCTGCTGAGTAGGAGCTGCAAACTGCCTGTCGCCTACAGGAGCCAGGGACCCACCAGTCCTTTGCTGCCTCACTCCCTGCTCCCCATCCCATTGATTACACAAAACCCATCAGAAAAAGAGATGACTCTTAGCCCCCGCAGCCCAAAAGCTGGCAGGTCCTGTTCCTCCCTGCCGGCCACAGGCCAGTCACCCACCTCCACTCGCTCCTGCTCCGTGGGAGCATCCCTGCTCCCTCTGTGGCCCCGTCACTCTAAACCACTCCACAGCCATCCCACACAAGCCATTTTGAGGAATAAAGTGAGACAGGCCATGCCACCGGCTGGCAGGGAAGTGACAACAGCTACATCTGTTCGCTCTCCTCGGCGCTCAGGAGCTGTGACATTGCTATCGGTGCAGCCTGAAACAGAACAGGCAGGAGCTCCGGGGGAAGAGGAGAGGGTCTGGATGGAAACAATAACAACCGCAGGGACACCACCGGCACCAGCGGGAGCAAAAATGTTGCTTTACCACTTCTGAGTGCAGCAGAGCATATGGACAGTCTGGGACTGTTGTCAGCAGCCCAGAATGGGGTAGCTCTGTTCTGGCAAACTCCATTTTTTGTCTTTATGACCAAAGAATAGTTGCATGTTGGAAGCTCTGTAGTTGCTAGGGGAAGAGCCATTAATATGTTGGTGAGAAGTCAGCCAAAGCAAATGCTGAGATAAAATTACTTTTTCCCACTTCTGTTTCACCCCGAGTGTGTCATCCAGCGTGTTTTCTCTGCTCAGGGTACCTCATGCACACTGTGCTGTGCTAACTTCTTTGTCCTTTCTGATTTTATTTTTCACCTTTCCCAACCACGACTCCAAAGAATAATATAAATCTGACAGCCTGGGAAGACTTCATACATGATAATTCCCTGCTTACTGGCAGAGTGTTTTTCTGCTGTAAAAAACTTCAATAGCCTGAAGAGTAAGAATAGCAAATAAAATAAGAGTGATGGTAAAGGTGAGGTTGTGCTGCTAAATCAAAGCACGAGAATGGGAATACACCTACAGGAGGGAGATCCTACAGAGTAATTAATCATTTGATGATGGGGCTCAAGGGTTCTTACCTGGTTCCCAGCACACAAAAGGTTAACATGCTTCTTCCTGCCCAACTCTTGGGGTAACTCTGTGCATACTCTCACTCCAGAAAAGCAGTGCTTTTTCCCCCCCACCATAGGGTCACTCCACTGGAGCAGGCAGTGTCTTCCTGGGTAAGGTCTCCCCTCCTGCACTTGCAGCCTGTTTCTCCACGCTGGCCAGTACCCACACAGGTGCCATGCCCAATTTGGGAGAGGTTTAATCCAAACCAGAACAAAATATTCCTATTCCAAAACAAATACGTCTGTAAATCTCTTGATTATAGACCAGAGTTCACAAAGCAACGAAGAGAATACAAGGTTAGTGCCTCCTAAGCACCCCTCCCTCCCTCCAGCTCAGTCCCCATCCATAAATAACAGTGCAGCTACACAGAGAAGATGAGATCTTTTTTTTCAAAAGCCCTCAGTTTTAAAGCAACTGTTCCCAATTCCCTCTGGTAATTCCCTGGATGCATCCCCTTTACCCTGCTACACAGGAGTACGGCTACAAACCATTCTTGAGTGAAGTCAGTTGTGCTTTGCCTGGTTGTTTGCTTTAACCCACACCACTTACAGCTATTTTCAAAACTGGGAAACAATACAAAGCCACATTTTGTATGATCATGTAATACCCTGCAAACACAAGTATTCATTAAAAAAATAGTCCAGGCACTACGACTGCCAGCTTCTGACTCCACTGTGACACGGGCATATTTTTTTTTTTCACCAGAGGATTTTTTTTTTTTTCATCATGAGACACCGAACAAAAGTCACGAGGAGTTCTTCTGATCAAAAGAAATCTCTGCTAGTGTCTGCGGGTTGTTCACCCCGTCCCTTCATGCCAGCTACTGTTCATTTCATTGAACATTCACTCTGCTCTACAGCTGGCTCTT
This sequence comes from Thinocorus orbignyianus, assembly GCA_013400375.1. NCBI lineage: Eukaryota > Metazoa > Chordata > Aves > Ciconiiformes > Thinocoridae > Thinocorus > Thinocorus orbignyianus. The sequence continues at coordinate 1,020,515 of VXBW01008539.1, forward strand.
GAGAAAGTCAGAGCAAATTCTGCGCTCTGCAGTAATAAATTGAGGACAAATGTGTTGTTTCTATTGGTGGAAAGGGAATTTAACGATTCCTGGGACACGGAAGTCTTGTACACAGCAGTTAGCAGTGCTGGGATCTGTTAATATTTTGGCTGTACTATCACTGTGGATAAACCTGGCTTTGTTCTGGTGGTAATCAGTTGTTAATAGAAACAGTATTAACAGAGAAATTAAAGTCTGAGAAAAATAGTGATAATAACCAATATGTCATGGCTGGATTGAAAGCCTTCTCAATCCCATCTTAATCTCATATTCTCCATAGGTCTCACTTAAACACAGAGTGAGGGTAGGATTTCATTTGCAGTGCTGAATCACCCGTGTCTGCTCCCCAGCACTCTTGGTATCTCTGAACACAGGTAGTGACTTCAGTCTGCTCCCTATGCAGACACTGTGAAATAATTAACTAGCTGCTTAATTAAAATATTAAACGAGTGTACTCTAAAAGCACCTGGAAATTTAGGAGGCGAGTTTTGTGAGGACGGGAACAGCATTTGCTGAATGTACTTTGGATAACTTCAGTCAAACCATGAACTATGGTGCTTCGAGTTGAGAGCTGCAGAAAAATGAATGCATCTCTGTTTTGCATGAGACTTGGCTATTTTTTTCCATTAGCTTCCACCCTAATTTGGAACAAAAACAAAAGCATTTTGACCTTTCCCATTACAGAGGACAAGAGCGTGTCTCCGAGGCTGTGGAAACCATGAAATCAGGAGCTGGAATACCAGGTTGTGGCTTCTTTTTGGAAGACTGAAGAGGAGACTGAAACCTCAAAGCACCAGAAGAGCCAGGAATCCTGGACTGCTGTCCTTACAGCTTGCTGACTTCCAACATAAGGATATATGAAGGAAAAAGCCCTGCTGTGGAAGCCCCAGGAGAACGTGGAAGCCACATGTTGTAAGCTCCCAGCTGACCATCTCCAGCTCCTAAACAGAAGCCATGTCTCATAAAACCAAATGTCCATTCAAGTCTTTTCATTACAGGGCGGGGGAGGCAGGGGGAGGGAATAATCCTGATTCCTGGCTTCTCCCAGGCTTGGCAGATGCATTGCAAAGGAAACAGGAGCCAACAAGGCTGGTAGCTCCCAGAACCTCCCCAAGCAGCTGCAGTAAAGTCGGCTAATTGGTGAGAAAAAGCAGATTCTCTTGTAACATGGTCAGCATCTGACCCATCAATTTTCTTTAATGGAAAACTGCTCCTTGAGGGAATCACATCGGCTCCTGTCACTAGTGTCATGAGAACCAGAGGGGTAACCATGAGCTTTATATTATGTTTGGGCATAAAACTCCATGTCCTTCAGGAGAGAAGAAATAAATCCTTATCAATATTTCACACATGGTGAAACCGAGGCACCCAGAGGTGAAGTTCCCTGACCAGTGTTGTTCAGAAATTCACTGGTCATGCTGGGTTTGCTCTCCTGGCTTCTGCTCTTTTAGCACTGGCTGTGTTTCCATGTCATCACTGCACATGGGCAGCCACGGTAGCAAAAGACCATGGGCTCATCTTTCTCACCTCTCAAATATTCAGTATCAATGCTCAAATATGGCTTCACACCCTTTAAATGTTCTGAACTTTTTATTTAAATGAAAGAGTGGCCTTCAAGGTGAGGGAAGTGCAAGACCCTTATTCTTTCTTTGGGAAAAAATAAAAAAAGGTAATTCTTTGAAGAAAGTGGCCATCCTCATTGATTGAAATGGAATAACTGAAACACTGTTAATAGCTATTAGTTTGGCGATGAGAAGGCCCTATTTAGAGAAGCTAAAGGATTAAAGAGGAAACAACTTGAATTCCTCAAGACAAGCTCCCTATCTCACAGCACACCCACCTCCAAAACCTCCTCCTCCAGTCGCTGGCTGCCCGGCTGACTTTAAACTGCCAACACCAACAAAAAGGGGATGTTGCATCTTTTATAAACAGCCTTTTGTTTGCCGCTCTGACACCTGCGAAAAGCAAAATTGTTATTTTCTTGCTGCTTGTTGCGAGTTTGATGCCCGCTCTGGGGCCCTACATCAGAGACACTGTTCAAAACAGGTTGCAGGGGTCCGTTTCTGTGCTGTCTGCCGATGGTGCTGCCTGAAGGAAAACCATGGAAACGGAGTTTGACAGGCTCGCGGGGACCCGCGGCTGCCAGAGCCGCTGCCTTTGAGCTCCTGATGAAGACATCACAGAGCAAACACAACATTAAAACACTGCTGGCTGCTTTGCATCACTTAGAATGCAAATCTCTTTGTTCTGCTCGGCCTTTGGCGTTCGGTAGCTGAGGAATCTGTGCCATCATCTAACATGGATTTGACGACCTTTTTTACCTCCCAGTACACTTCCACCCCCTCACCCTCCCCCCGAAAAAAAATAATAAAATAATCATTTGTTGCGGGAGGGAAGCTTGCGTGGGGATGTAGATGTGAAATGGCCCTGGCTTTTCTAAGTTCCTGGGATTTCTGTGCACAAATTGAAGAGTGGTATTGCAGAGCAGAGCGGGCTGGGTTGCTTCGTTGCTCCCTGTGCGTTATTTGACTTGGATTTATTTACATGGCAACTCGCAAGGGTAAATTTTATGTCATCTTTATGTTGCAGATTAAAAGGCAGAAGCAATCCTTTATTTGAGCAGCACATCCCTTCCAACCCTTCAAGCCGTACAGATGAAAACAGAGGAGAAAGACCCCAGACCCTCCCACTCCCCATAATTCCAGTTTTATAACTTTTATGCTAAATTTGAGCTGTACAGTTATTAATTCCCCTGTAAGTGGCCTGTATTTTTGTTCCAGTTTCTGATTGTCTAGGTCAAGGGCAAAACTTTGAAATGACCTGTGCCTTGGTGCTCAGATGTGCCATTTTGGTACCTCCTGACAAGCTGTGCTAAACATAGGGCAGCCAGGAAGGCTTTTGTGCTGATTGGAGAAACCCTGGTGAACGTCTGCAGGAGGAAGGAGCTAGTGGGGGACAGCAAACAAACTGACTGTCTTCTTATAAACAATAATTTATCATTTTGTTCTTCCTCTGCTGCCTAACTCACACATTACTCACGCTGGGAGAGAGCTATCGTCCCTAAACGGGCAGCAGTACCCAACTGAGGGCTACAGCTTGCAATCAGGAAATTATTTAAGCACATGTATAAATCCGCCTCTACCAAGATTCTGTAAGACTTAAATGGGCATTTAGGTTAAGACCATTCTCAAAGGCTTTCCTAAAAATACAGCTTACCTAAGTAGCTTCTCTGTAAGCTTTGGGAAGCTTGTGCTGAAGGCCCCAGAAAGCAGCCCATGACTGTTCCCTGCCCGGAGTGGAGGACTTGGCTGTTCCTTGGGGTTACACCAAAGTGATGCTACTGCCTCCTGCTCATAGAGCTGGTGGCCACTGGGAATAATCCATAGGAAGGCTGCAGTTTTGCCACCCTCGTTTTTAGCAGGATCAGTTCTACAGCTGGGACTGGGAACACAGGACAGACCCAAGGCTAAGGACGTTTCCAGCTCATGGCCAAGTCCTTTTCCTTTCCTTGGCACTGCCACAGTGGATGCTGGTCTATGACATCCATGGGTCCATCAAACTTAGGCATCTTCATACAAAGCCAGAGAAGAACTATCTGCCAAGACAAGGATTTCTAATAAGCAGCTGTTTTCTGCTTCCAGTACTGGTCCCAAGCTGCTCTAAGTCTCTTTTCCAGCTACAGCCTGGGAAAAGACACGCTTTACAGCATGGGTTAGCTGTGTCTGCAGAAACTATTATTTGTAGGTGAAATCAGTGTGCAGTTATTGCAAAATACGGCTATAAATCTCCAAGCAAGTGTTGAGGCGATGTCATACACTGCTTTGGCAGTCACCAAGGAGATCCAGGTGCTCTCATTTCTCTCTGCTTCCAGAGCTCCTTTGGGTTGTGCAAGTCTTTCTCCTTTTACACTCTTTTCCACCCTTTTTCTTTCTTTTCAGGCTGACTCCTGGAAAGACCTTGCATTTTCTTATGGACTCACTGACTCCACTTTCCTGACTCAAATCCCTCTGCAAGACCTTGCAGAAGTGGCATCAAAAAATTACCATTTTGAGGCCATATTTTTTTCCTGTCCATTGATGTCCTCTGGGTTCAAATTGCAATCTTTAGTTTCTCTCTGAGGCAAAGTCTGCGGTTTCCCCACTAACCCAGAGTCAGGTCAGAAAAGAAGAATGAAAACCAGAAAGGTGCCCCAGAATGTCTAAGGAGAAGACAATCAAATTTCTGTGTCAAAAAGAGGGCAAAACTAAGGATGTGGGACTTGCATGAAAAATCTTATAGACAGTTGGGGTTTTTTTCTCTCTTCCTTTCTCTCACAGTGGGACAAATTCTACTTTTATTTCAGTTCATCTGTAAAACATGAGGAGCCAGCTGAGTGTAGCATTGGTTCAGAATGAGGGCAGCTGACAAGGGAAAGGTAAAAGAAACTTTTAACTGTCACAGTACTCACAAAGAAATTATTTCAGTACAAAAAAAAAAAACCCTCAAACTAACTTCCAAAGGATAGGGGAAGGCACTAGGACATCATCTAATATTCCCTGACATAGCAGAGTCCAAGGTATAATTAATGCATTAGTCATTTCAATACAGACCATCACTTCTTGTTGTCTCAGGCTTTCCAGAGATATACGACTGCATTGTCCTCTGGTGCTTGCAGGGACTGCAGACAAGGAGGCAGCTGTAAAAGGCTGGGAACAGAGTTAATGGTCAGAACCTGAGTGCAGGTGGAAGAGCAGGACATGAAGGAACAGCTTGGCTAGAGAAAGTTGAGACCAACTGCTTTAGCTCACACATAAGATGACTGGACTATTTGGGGGGTGAATTCTAGCTCCCACACTTCTTTATATACATTGGAGACCACTGTGTATTAACTACTTTGATTCAGGGACCATGACAGCCAAAGAGTAAAGCCTGCATTTCGCACAAAAGGTACTTTCCGAATGTTCCTTCGTTCTCAGAGACTTGGACATTAATCTTCAAGGCAAGCGGTAAAAGACTAGTTCATCAACAGTGTGTGACACTTCCTGTGGAGCACCCTGCTCCTCTCCAGCTGTACCTCCTCATGCCTGAAACCTTGGCTCTGTTTCTCCATCTCCTGAACATGGAGTGGTACAATGTCACAAGGCGTTTCTCAGGGAACTGTCCCCAGCAGTGACACTGCTCAAGTGGAGCTGGAATCCCATCAGCAGGAAAGACCCCCCCCCATCCCGACAGCGGCACTGATCAGAGAGTTGGGACTCCCAGTATGGTAAAATTTGCAAGTCTACAGCTATTAGGTAGAGAAGGATATTCAGAAACAGCCTAATTAGTTGCATTTTCTTTCCTAACCTCAGTCAAAAACCAGTCAGACTGTGCTTTAGATTTTGACATCCTATTAAATGCAGAACACAGGCCAATAGCTTTCATTTTCCCTTGTGATGCTACAGACTCTTGTTTTTATAGTTTGACAGAGAGACATAATTAGGCCTCGAAAAGGACAAGTCTAGACTATTAGTTCCCCACAGAGGCTCCCTGGAAAATCAGAACCCACAATTATTCTCCGCTTTCCCAGTGAGGCAAATTTGCAGATATCTGCTCTCCTGCCTCAGATATCCTGCTCACAACCTTTAAACCTGTGACTTTACAGTCCTTTCACTTGAAAGGCACAAGGGAAGAAACAGGGAAGGATGATGCCAGTGTTGGCCTTTCCAAAGGGACAAGAGCAAGTTAAGGACAATATATGGCATCACTAATGTTATAGGTGTGAGAGCTTTTCAGTGCTGCAGCCAGAGAAACAAAGACATTAATTGCCATATTCCTGCCCCCTTCATTGCTGCTCAATGGAATTGGGCTTTTTTTAAAAAAAAAGTTCAACTTTTCCTCTCCATCACAGGTAAAATGAAGCAGACACAAATCAGCAGTCTGAGCATGATTCCTGCCCTGGTGGCACAGCAGCCATCATCACAGCAAGGCACCTGGTGACACTTGTTCACTGGGGCCCTTCCCTGTTCTCCTCCTCTGCTTCTGAGCAACCAGCAGCTTCACTTTTCAGTTCTGAGGAAGCAGATTAAGTCCCTGACTGCTGCAGTCTCTACCTCACAGGAAATTCTTTAGTCTTTCTTTGTCAAGTGGTACATACCAGTTCCCCTCTGCTCTTAGTTTCCAAGTGATTTCTGTACATCTCCTGTTGAGCTGCAGCCTTGGACACACCTGATTCAAATGAGCTCTCAGCCTCAACATGAGCACGGAGCGTAGGCCCTTTGTTTTTGCAATAGCATCATATTTCAGATGCATCTTCAGTTTATAATCCCCAGTAATCCTCAGATCCTGCTGTGCCAAGCCAGCAGTCCCTAATTCTATGTAAACCATTCTACAGCTGTCTTTATTAAATCGCATGTGACTGTTTTCAAGCCATTTCCCCAATCTATCAGCATTGTATTGAATTTTAAACCTATCTTCCAAAGTGTTACTCAACACATTTGCCTGGGAATTTGACTCACAAGAAGCATCAACTCTGGGTCCCTCTTGCCACCTGCCTCCCATCGCTAACCTCAGTGCCCAGTCTGTTCTCCTGCCAGGGATGCGCAGTGCAGAATACATTCACGGGACCTTTTTCATTCTTGCAGTGTTGTTCTTTCCTATGTGAGATGCTAAACCTACTCAAGACTAATTTGCCCCATGGAAAACGCTGGAAATACCACGGAAATGTCAAGAAATTCTGGGCAGAGCTTATTTGCCTGTCAACAAATGCAAGAAAATGCTTCCCATTTCTAATAAGCAGGTTTTATTCCTCCCTTTGGCCATTGGTTATCACATCCCTACTAGGCTGCAAACCAAAGCACTCCATCAGCCAGGGGTGTGCAGTGGCTAAATGTCCCCGTTGCTGACACAGGCATCTTTTCCAGGCCGAAAGGGCATCTGGGTCATGGAGAGCTGTGCAGATGCCGACTACAGCACAGCGCCCTGTAAGCACTCAATTAGCCTGCCTGCTTGTGCTCAGCCTCTCAAGCACTCGCTGGAAGTAAAATGCTTACATGATCCCACTGCCTACAAGGCCTTGAAATCTTTAGGGGGCCTGGCTTTGCTGCCTGGTTTTCCATTGACAGACTGATAGAGACATCACAAATCTCTCCAAAGGCCAGTCACTAGGCTTCTTTCAACATCAAAGGGTGTCAGTGTTCACTCTGCCTCAGAGCCTGGGGCAATATAAATCACACATGAATAGGTGAACTGAGTGTTTGAGGTTAAATTCTCTCTGTATATACAAATATTTCTCCTTGGGTAACCAATATTATTGTGTTGTTTCCCCATCAACATCAAATATTTTCTGTAAGTTGTAATATTCCAAAGCTTTATAGGTGAAAAAATAAAAAAGGATGAACTAACATGTTGTGGGAAGAGAATTAAATCATTTTAAATATACTGTGTCATCTTCTTGTAAGAAAAAATCAGCAAACTGGTGGGGTTTCTGTTGGGCTCTTCCAACATCCATAGTTCGGTTCGTGTTCTCCTTGACTAAATTAAGTCTCTGGTCTTTGGGATGTGAAGTGCCTTCCCCAGAACAGATCTGACGTGTTTCTTCCCAAAAGCACTTGACCCTCGGCCAGGCTCCCAGCTGCCCATGGAGCACCAGCTCTCCGCTCTGCTTCTCCCTCCGCTCTCACAGCCGGTCGGCAGAGTGTGAGCTGGGCTGCACAGATGCCGTCTCCTGGCTCAGGTCATCAACTGGAGAAGACAAAACGCCTGGGTGGTGGCTGTTTGGAGAGTGATTCACCCTGACTGGCACAGTTGTGGCACCTCAGCGGAGTGTCCCTGCCACCTCCAAACAGGAGACGGGACAGCTGGGGCTGTCAGTAAATTACGCTGCACAAAGATAGCACCGGTGCCTGCCTCGCCTTCTGCAGGCAGGGCTCTGGCAGGAGCTCCCGTGTCAGTGCTACATCAGCACATTTGCACGACGCCTGTGCCGCTGCCAACTGGCCCTGCCTGCTCCGAGCAGCAGTTGCAAGCACCTGATGCTGCTGCGGAGAGGATTTGGTCCAGCATCTTGCAGAGAATTCTACAGATCATCCCGTGGGAGAGCGTGCCAAGTCCCCAGGGGTTTTGCTGTTCCCGGGAATGAAACAGCTATTAAATTCAGGCCGTTGGCTACTCAATAGACTTGTTCAGCCCCAAGTCTCCCCGCATCTTGTCTGCACTCTCAGCAGCCGGTTACATCCCCCTAGATCAGCAGGGAAGGGAGTGAAGGAGACAGCAGCTCGGCAGCTCGCCCTCCCCACCATGACTGCTGGTCTTCACACCAGAGAAGGATTTTTCCCCTGGGCAGCCACCCAGACAGCTTCCAAGGCTTTGCGCCAAGTAGAAACAGGAGCTGAGAAACTACCTGGTCTTAAACGGTGTGGGTTTAATGAGATATTTTTTTATGACCTCTGCAGTAAATTGCCTGCGCTCAGTATTGTGTTGGAGTAAGTAACACCCCGCAGAAATTGTAGCGAGGCAGTAATTGCGGAGTAGCTGTCTAAGATCTCCGTGCCATCAGGCAGGGATTTTTATTTCATACATTAGTCACAATTTGCTGTCATAGTTGCATATAATCAGTACATCCCTTTGAATGGAAAGAAGGAAAAAGGGGAGAAAGCTGCCTGACACTGGGGAAATGCGTGGGAGTCGCTGTGGGTTGTGTAGATCTCCCCTCACCCCTCCAGCCAGCCTGAGGCTGCATTGCTACTCGAGTCACATAGCCCTTAACACAAACTCAGGGATTAAGACTGGACAAACATGTTTGCTTGCCCATTTCTGGAAGGTTTTAGTGAGCATCAGGTGGATTACACACCACATTTTCCATTATTGCCACTGCCCAAGCTGAAACAATGGCAGATTCTCAACCATCCAAATGCAAAGGATCTTTTTAATGGAAAGCTGTTCCTTAGAAATATATAGACTCCTAAACAGGATCAGGATTAGTGTCTCTTTGCTTTGCTTGGTGTTGCCATATAAAATACATTCTCTTACAGCATTACAGGTATCTCAGAAAAGTCATTTTTGTTTTGTGCTGCACTGGCCTCCTTCCTCCTCACACCTCCTGCCTCTCAGGACCATGTTTGTATTCTGATTACTGTCAAACACACCACACACAGTTTCCCTACCTTCAGATCTCTGAGCTTTTGGATGTTGTATCCCGCGTTGGTTTTGGTTCCTGATTCCTCCTGCTGCTCCTCATCGTTGCAGCCGTCACAGCGTGAGTGAGGATGTGAGCCTGCGCGGTGTGATCTCGAGAGGTTGTCAGGATGCTCTGACAGGAGAGACAGCCATATCAGGGACAGGCACACAACCTGAAAGGGCAATCACTTCTGTCGTGTGTTGCTAAACCAGCCTGTGCTCTGGCAAGCAGGGGACAGGCTGGTGCCATTAGCCAGAAAGCAGCTTGAAAAGTCAGAACTGACAGTCAGAAAAATTCCCACAGCACCTGCTTTGGTGCAGGAGATGTTCATCACCTCAATCCTTCAAAGCCAGCATACACAGCTGGAGAAAAATTCTGCTCTGGCACCCACATTTTATCTTCTTTCAGCACAACAGTGTTAGAGTCAAGGTTTCAGGCTGTAACTACTGGGGAAATTGCGCTTCACCAACAGCCAGAGTATTTACACCTTTCTGGTCTGTGCTCCTTAGATGTTCATCCTGAGCCCATCACCCTGGCACCTCCACACCCCGGTCCCGTCTCTAGCCTTTCACACAGCAGGAGAGAATGGCTTTCCCTGAGATTTTAAACAGCCTTAAAAGGACCATCAGGGGCTATTTCACTGGTTTGTGTTTACTAATGTGAAATCATTATGTGAAAGTCTTCACTTTTCAAATAGTGTTGGACTCACTCTGTTTCTGGGGTTTTTTTTTTGACACACAGTCTGCTCGGCTGCAGTCAGGGAATGATTACCTTGCAGAAGTTGCACCTTGTCCATCGACTCGCTGGGCCCATCTCGCGTCTAGCTGGAAATCTGCATAATGAGAAGAAAGGCATTTTCCTCACAATCCATTCTCCCGTTCAAAGCTTCTCATGTGCCAGGTTGTTGTTTTTTAATCACACAAAATGGTATATATTAATGAGCTCTGAAGTTACATAAAGATAGATCTAAAGCATAAAACCACTAATATGCCCTGTAGCATTCAGTGCTTTGAACACGGAACGGCATCTGTGTGAGAGTGTGATTGCACGCAGCTATGGAAACCAGTGCCAGAAAATGAGGAAATGCTGAACAAGTGGTGCAAGATTGGGAAAAAAAACCTGGGAACAAAGATATTCAATTTGCATAAAAAGGCCTAGTTCATTGCAGCCCGAATTGTGCAACTTTCTGCTTTTAAATGATTATGTTCTGGTTCTGCTGGCAGCGTGTAGATTGTCTTCTTCCTGAAAGAAAATTGCCCTCTCCCTCCAGCCCCCATAATAACGGGTGAGCTGGTTCCCAGGTCAGATGTGGCTATTCCAAATGGGACAAGTTTTGCAACCGTGGAAAAGTGCAAGGCCTTTCCTCGTCTTTGCGTTCATCCTGAGCAATTTCCTTCTCATTTCCAGATGGTGCCAATTAAGAGTTAGAACCCTTGCCCTAACGGTTGTTAACAAAACAAGCACAATCTGAGACTTTAATGAGTAAAACTAGAGTCACATAATATGCCCAAGAGAAGCCAAAATGAAAAGAACTATTGCAGTTGGCAAACACTTAGGTTGCTGGGTCTATAAATGGCAAAATGCTAGGGTTGGAGATTTTAGTTTTAATACTGAGGGCTGCCTTCTACTGCCGAGTTCCGTGCGATTTATTTTGGGGCTTAAAGATAAGCACTTGGATAAACCATTCCAATCAGTGACCGAGGCAGGACTTAAACAGTAAAGCTGGGCCATATGCAATTCATATTAGAAGATATTTTTCTAATATATTACTTTCATTAATCAGTAGTTGGTAATTAGGATAGCATCCATGCTTTCCAGAAAAAAAAAATAAATCACCTAGTCCTGGTTAGAAAAGCTCACCGACGAGACGTAACAAAACCCACCAGCTAGAAATGGAAGCTACATGAACTCAGGCTACAAACCAGATTCACATGTTTTATGTCATGGGGGAGGCAATTAACTCTCTTCACAGCTTACCTAAGAAGGCAATGGATCGTCTGTCACTTGAAAACCTCACCTCAAGGGTAAAGCACCTCTCTAAAGAGCATTCTCCACCTCAGCTGTGTGCAACTTTTCTCAACTTGCCGATGTCTGAAAATATTACTGTGGATGTTTCTGCTCTCGGGTAGCAAACCTTAAGCTTGCCCTGTTTGTATTACTTACCTTTTCCTGATGCCACACAAATAAGCCATGAATTCTGGGATTTGTCATCCTCAGTGTGAATAAAACCATCATTTTAGTCAATCCAAAGTTCTGGTGTTGATGGGAAAATTTGCTGAAAAAAAACGCCCTGTGTGGTGGAAGGGGCCCTTCTGACTATAAGGTCTGTATTATATAGAGTCCATGTTTAATACGTTGGAAGCCCAGTCTAGAGGAGATAAATGAAGTAAATGTTTGGATAATCTTTTGCTTTAATAATTTAATTTTGTGTTGGGAAAAATGCTGTGGTATTTTTATATTTGAAAATGCCTGATTTTTTGGTATGATCATATTCAAAGCCTAAGCACACACCAGCTGGTAGGATTCTACATCAAAACCCATACCGTGCCCATCATAGCATAAGCCCATTAAAAAAATGAAGGAAGAAATACAAATATTTCAGGCTATTCTTCCATGAATATTTGTTTCCTTTCTTCCATGAAACCCCAGCATGGAGCAGAGCAGGTTTAACATGCTTACATCACACAAGATGCTCCAGTCTTTGTATGAAATCTTATAGTCCGCTAGCCAAGAGGTGGCACTAAGAAAGACACTGTGCTATGATAAGCAAGACTGGGGTGGGCTTTTTCCCCCCGCATTTTCAGCTCAGATCTGCACAAATGTTGCTGCTCTGAGCACATGACAATAAACAAAACCCCGTTTGAGTTTTTCAGCACACTCTGTGCTGTTTGGGCATATGCTGCATCGTGCTTGGGCTTTATTCAAGAACTGGCACTTCCCCTTGCAAGGGGAGCTGTAACCCTGATGTGTAAATCTCTAAGGTTGTCCCTCCATCACTCAGAAGCACTCTCTTATCTCCCTTTCTCCTGCACTGCTAATTGAGAAGCCTGTGAACATGTTCAGGTGCTCACTCGGGAGTGGGATCACCAGGCACTTCTGGTCAGTGCAAATAAGAAACAGTCGCAACAATCACTTACAGCACGAACTGATATATTCCCTGGTTGTTTTAATTCTGCATCAAAATTTGAGATGACCCAAGCAGTTTGTGTCAGCACACGCTATAACCCTGTTCCTCCCAGCTCAGCAGAAGAGATGGACGTGCATGGCGAGGGCTGCAGAGGCTCAGCGGGAAGCTGTCTCATCTGCCAGCTTCGTGCAGTACATGTACAGGTACAGCTTTGGGGCCCTTCAGGTCATAGTGGGGCACACAAGAGGAGTTGTCCTCTGTGGTAGCATGCCCAGTCACAGCAGTGGATCAAAAGAGCTGGGAATAAATGAAGAACATGGGAGGTGAGAGCAGTGACATGGGGGCAGACCAAAGGTCCATCTGCCCAGTAATTTCAGATGTCCAACAGAAAGTACAGGGAAAGCACAGGTATCATAAGAGAGTATTTTGTGGCACACTCTCCCAGAGGTTTCCTGAACAGAGATGCTAGCAGATCATCAAGTCTAACACCCACCAATTTCCAGGTGGAGTCTCCTCCTTAAATCTCCTGTTCTCCCCACCCTGAAACCACGAGACTTATAATGTGGCTTGGGAAGCAAAGCAGACATGCTCCCACAGAGGATAAACCCTTGCCATGGCATGAGAAGATCCAAGATAAAAGCTTAGACTCAAAACTCTCTTTGAGTAGCGTGTAGCCCCTCATAAAGTCCTCATTGCCAAGGAGTTTTCTGAAAACTTCATAAAGGTCATGTCATTTCTGACAACAAGGTGACCCCCTGAAGTCCACAGTCAACATCTGCTTCCCAAACTCCAAGAAGATAAAACTGGGTATTTTTCAGCATCTCCTACAGTTTGTGTGGCCTTCAAGGTTCTTCATTGCACTTGTATTTGCTTTGTCAGTTATCACCAAGATGAGACATGGAACATGAGAGAGATTCAGCGGATTACAAAGGAGCACACAAAAAGAAGTCAAGTAAGGTAGATGGGAAAGACCTTTCAGTTTTGGAGGAAACCCTGGTGTTTTGTTCAGGGGCAAGGAGGCAGCGTAGAAACCATATTAATACCATACAGAGGGATTTCTGAGCCAGCAAGCTGAGCTGTGCTTCATACTGCAATGAAAAAAATTAGAGGCAGCAAAAGGTTACATCATCCAGGTCTTAATCCAGAGATACACGTACTAAAAAATGTGGCACATGGTTAAATGCTTTGCTAGGTCAGAGACCTAATTTGCTCCCTGTCAGTAGGGCTGTTCTCTACCACGGACATTGTTTGGGCTAATTAGACTTTGCTCCTGGCCGTTGCAAGAGCTAAACCCAAGGCATGAATCCTCTGGCACTTCTGAGTGCTGTCAGCACTTTGCAGATAACAACAAATAATAATAACAACCTTTGTGTTTGAGGTCTGTGCTCGGGGTGGTTTCAGGGGTGATCAGATGTGGCAGGGAGATTTCCAAGCCAATCAGGACAGCCCCAGCCCAGTGCAAAAGATGCCCCAGATACAAATCTGGATGCAGAGTTATTTTTGTGCACTTTTTTACCTCTCCTCTGCCTCCAATTTCTCAGCGTTACTACAAATCATCCTTCCCCGATTCTTGCAATTGAGATGCTAAACTGTCTTTGCTGAGTCTGATTTTAGGCTAATTGCATGACTAGTTTGCATTCACAATTAACTTGCACGCACCTACACAGTGGGTGACGGTCATTAAGGTGCTCTCCTCTTCCCAGGTTCACCTGCCACTTGCAACCAGCTTGCAAACTTGCGAGGAAGGGACCATCTTGCAGACCTTTGTGTGTGTGGTGGTACCCGAGCACCCAGGAGCCACACAAACAACATTAATAATGCCCCGATGCTCGCTGCACACGCACATTTGACACATCATTGGGCATATATTTCGTGCACGAAATTCCACAATTGCTTTCCCAACAGCATGCTCCTTCAGCTTTCCAGTTTAATTTTTTAAGCCAGTTGAAGCACCTCCTATTCCGTCACATCATAAAGAAGCTTCGTTTGCATAACTTACTACAATCATGTATTAAAAGCCAAGAGCATCTGAGTATTAACAATTAAAGTTTGTTTCCTTGTCTGCCTTCTCTTTAGTCTTTTTAAGCTGTTTGCAGCCTGACGCTACAGTTTCTGGCTGGCGAGGGGCTGGCAGGCATTGCTGTGAACACTAGATGGCACTTTGCAGCAAGAAAGGTTAAGAGTTTACGCAACTAAATGAAAACCTCATTTATTGCCCTCATTTGCAGGGCAGGAGTTTTTTCTCACCCTGTCCTCACCACCTCTTTGGTCCTAATTCAGTGTTTAGTCCAGAGAGAAATTCCTGCTTGGTTCCCAGACAAGTTCTCACCTTCACCAAAGGATAAATCTCTGGTGGTATGACTATTTCAGGATGAGCTCTAGCTTCTGTTAATATCAAACTACTTTGTGTTTTGCCTCAAGTTGAAGCGTATGCAAGGAGCATCTGCATGATAATGGCTAGGCCAGAGACTCCAAAAGCTGTAAATCTTCCTCCCAATTAAAAGACAAAAATGGACCCAGCAATGCCCTTGTTGACATTTACCAAACTGCAGCATCAGAAAATGAGGGGGCTGCTTCAGGTTTATAGATTCCTCCTGCCTCTCATACCAGGCTCACTCTGGTACTTCTTGATCATTTCTAAGGGCCAGATGTCCTCAGTTCGTGCCTGGAATTTGCTGTCCCAGCGGGAGTGGAGCGATGCTGTGTTCCTCACAACCACGCTGCAACCGAGCAAAGAGAAAATGGTCCAGCCAGGCAGAATGGACTCCTCCTTGAAACAGTGACAGAGAGACGTGCAGGTGCCTCAGACTCTCCTCTGGGGTTGGCTGAGGACAAGGAGCTGCCCTTTTCCCTGCTGACACCTGGAGCTAGTACAAGGGCCAGCATTCATGGGAATGTGGCTCCTTTTATTTATCCCTGAAGCTACACTGGAATAGTAACCCACAGCCAGCCTCAGCCTGCCTGGCAGAGCAGGTACGTGAGCATGGTCCAGAGCATCCTCATCCTCCTCCTCTCTTGGAAGCTGAGGTTTCACTCCACCTTCTCCCAAGTCTGGCCTCCAGGCAGCACCAGCAAGCAGGGCAGGAAAGCAGGCTGGGGCCATGGTAAACAACCTGCTGCTGTCTATTTAGGTGCAAGGGTAAGCGGCCGCTGGTTACATGGTAAATGTGATGCACAGAAGGATCGAGACTGCCCTCAAGACTCCAGTTATCCATGGGGAACTGCAAGCACCCATCCTCCCTGCACGTAAGCCCCTCTGTAGAGAGCTGGGTCCCCATAACATCTTCCCGGGGACACCTGTGCAGGGTGCAGTGCCACACGGATGGCAGGGCATGGCTTACAGAGCAGGAAAGGCAGAAAGGCTGTGTCCCGCAGTGCAGCGTACAAACAGCCACACCGTGGGCTTTCCTGAGCTGCTGCCCTTCTTCACCTCTTCCTCCAGACAGCTCCCAGAGAACATCCAGGGTAAATCTCCCACTAGTGCTACTTCACCTGTTCTGGAAACCTTTTCCCCTTCTTTTATAGCCATTATTCCTTCATCCTTTTGATAAGGCGTCCACCTCAGCTGGCTGTCAACTGTTGCAACTCCCTAAGAGCAGCAGTGCTCCTGCCCAGCCTGATCTTTCCCAAGGTCTTTCTTAGCTACTTTCAAAACAGACAATGAACTTCCCACCTTTTGTAGCTTTATCTTTTTTAAATAAAAGATTTCTACATTTTTGAAGTCAGCACCTGGTTTATTTTTTTGTCCTCTCATCCTTTCCTGTCTCCTCACCAAGGACAGTGTTTCATCGCTTAGAAATGTTTCTTCATCACTCTACCAGGTCCTCTTTCTTTTTTTCCCCCAGCCACCAATCAGGAAAGCAACTTGCTCTCCCCCAAAGTCTCAGCTATGCAGCTTCTGAATTAGCCAAGATGTTATAAGAATTGATCACACATCTGCACAGGTTCCCTGTATTCCATAAAGAGGTGGATGATTCTCAAAAACAATTCCAGTTTCTGATGCTACCACAAATATTGTCTTCTCCTAATTTAGTAGTTTGAGTTGACATTACTCTCTCTTGCTGTGTTCTGCTTTAATATCGTTTCCCAGCTCCTCAGACAAATTGAAGAGGACTTTTGTCTAAGGACTGAATAGACATAGTACCCCAGCTCCACAGCTCCACAGCCATGGTACAGCACCAGTAACTACCAGCATGCTGCTGCTGGCCTCCACCGTTGGCACTGGCTTTATCTGTGATGGCAGAGACAACAAAACAGAGCGAGATGATAACAGAAAGGTGCTGGCCTGGAGCCTGGATGTGGCCAGACATCAGCAGCACCAGCCCAGCATGGAACCAGCCTGGCGCACTGGCTGGGAGGACGAGGGAAACCTCATGCTCTTGGGTCCTCCCTGGTCATGAAGCTCCTCTCTGCCAACTAATGCTCACCTCTACAACACCCACGCAGGGCCTCAGCCAGCATTGTCTGTACTTAAAAAACCACCTCTCCAAACCAACCAACCAACCAACAGATCGTAGCATATTCTTCCATTCTTTCACATCACAGACTCTACCCTATTAACCTAATAAAGACGCTTCAATCTCCTTTCAGTTCAGGAGAATTCTCCCCATTGTTTCCACAGAAATCTCTCTGGATGTACTGCCAAGAGCATGCGTTTGCTGCCGCGTTCCAAGTTGCTTGAAATAACAAAGAATTAGCCTTACAATTAAGATCACGCTGTACAATTTAGATACGTTCCTTAAAAGAGTTATTATTCTCTGCCAGAGATGTATTGTTCTTCCCCATTTAATTTTATTTACTTTTTTTTAGTGGATGCAACAGTTATGCTGTCATTTATCGGAGAAGAAGGAAGCAGCAGCTGCAGAGCTGTGTATATAAAATAAACACAATGTGGATGAAGCTATCAGAAGCTCAGATTTCAAGGAGGTGAGGGGGAGGACTGCTTTTAATAAGATCTCGTGTCAGTAAGTTGTGAGATGGAACGTCAGGGTCTTACCCTATTAAAAATAAGAGTGGGAACAGATTCTTTTATTTAATGGAACAGCAGTGTTAGCTGCATGCGTACAGACAGAGGGCTTAATTTAAAAAGTAAAAAGCAATTTGGTCATTCATGTTCAGACTTTGGGCACTCCGCAGAGCGTGCCAAATGCACTCATTTCTTTTTAACCCTTTGGCTGCGAGACCTGTACAGTACAGAAGAGGCAAAGCCAGGGTGTTTTTATTTATCCCGTTGAACAACACTTTTTTTTCTTCCTTGCCTGGCTGATCCTGGGAAAGGCAGGTGGGAGGCAGGCGTCCCGCTCCCAGCTCTGATGCTGCTTTGTTGGGTTAGCTTGGGTGAATTGCTCCACTTGCCACCAGTACAAACACAGATGCCGATGCTATCAATGGCTGCTACTTGTTTGTTTATTCATCTGCATTAAGCCAGTGACACCCCTCAAGCATGAGAGCACCCAGAGCGGGGGGCTGGATGAGAGCCAGCTGGAGTTGTA
Source organism: Thinocorus orbignyianus (assembly GCA_013400375.1). Lineage (NCBI taxonomy): Eukaryota > Metazoa > Chordata > Aves > Ciconiiformes > Thinocoridae > Thinocorus > Thinocorus orbignyianus. The sequence goes on from VXBW01008539.1 coordinate 1,038,309, forward strand.
CTCCCCAACAGGCCATCGCATGCTGTGACACGAATCTGCCCCATCCCTCGCACGCCGGGGCGGTGGCAGGACGCCTGAAGCGCTCTGAGGCCACACGGGCACAGTGAAATGCTCGTCCCAAACCCAGCACAGGCAAACACAAACTGGGGCTTGGTGGCCTGACCCCCACAGCCTAGTGTAAGTGCTCCAGGATGTCCCTTTGGGCAGGTGCACCCCCAGCCTCTGCACCAGAACTAAGGGGTACAAGCCGAGCCAGCCAAGCACAAAATCATGTTGGATGAACATCCTTAGCGCAGGTGTTTTATAATAAAGCTGAAACCATTTTGTAAGAGAGCTAGATTCACCCACAGGTGATAACAGTAATAACCCACACGCTCCTGTGGTGTATCCCTGTCTGCTCAGGCAGCAGACCTCACTCGAGATGGAGCTGCACAAGCTCTGGACAGCTCTGAAACAACCAGCCACGGCAGTATTTTGCTAAACATGCGCATACACACGCACACAAGCAGTTCTATTGCGGGCATTATGTCAGTAATAGCATAATTGTGCAAAATATGTAAGTATTTTCTATAATTGTATAATCAGCATGTAATTATATAGAGTAGAAAATATAAACATATATTAAACAGGTGAGTGCATTTATTATTCAAATACAAATTTCAGTGGTAACTGAAATCACGCCAGTCTGTACGTGTGTGTGTAATTAATAGAGGACTGGAATGAAATACGTTGCATTTGTATAAATACCTGATACAGCAAAGGCCACCTTTGGAGAACGAGATCACAGTGACACCATCAGAAGGCACCAGGAGACAGCAGAAATGCAGCAGCATTAGAGGCCTGTCGCCAAGCTCAGGGGATGTCTCGTTCTCTCACTTTACTCTGCTGAAAAAGAAAAACCAGTCACAGTAACAAAAGGAAATAGAGCTTCTTTTGTGCCGTGGCACCTGCAGAGTGAGCCCTCCTCCTACAGAGTCTGGTGACCACAACGTCTGACACTAGAGATTGTGAAATCACCATCTGGCCCTCTTAGACCAAACAACCTGACCTGATAAAAACTTGTATAGGAATTTTGAAGGAAAAGGCTTAGATCTTTGACCTTCTTTCACTCCTCCTGACATCAGCTGCAGTCAGCCACTGAATGCAAAATTAGAGGTTTCGATGTCTCATCTAGAAGAAGCATATTCCAGAAAAACAAACCCATCAGCCCAAGCATCTTCCAAGAGAAATAACTTATCAGGGAATGGTGCAGGGATTCAGCCTTCAATGAGGACTGTGCTTTGCTCACAGATGGGATCTCGGGAACTACACTAAATCACAGATGGTATATTTCTTCCTATAATTCACAAAATGGGCTATTTCCACCACTCGCTGGGTTTTTTTCCCTTCTCTGATTTTTATATTTTGCACATGGCAATTGCAAACATGGATACAATTTTTTAAAAGGGCCCTTGAAAACATTTTCTTTTAATGACGCATGTAATCTTTTCTTGTTTGATAAATCTAACACCAAAATGTCATTCTTTTCAGAAATTAAAACATACTTAATTTTAATAGGATTGCATTTATGTTTTATACACTCTGCTTATTTATGCTCTGTGTCGTTTCCATTTTCTTGGATAAGCTTCACTTTTCCTTGTTATCTCTTGAAATATTGCATCACTCACAAGCTACTGCCTAGACCAAGACATGGCAGTTTCTGCTACTACCCATTCATGGGCCACGGGCAGCTGGTGGATCACACACTCGTGCTCCTCATGGTCTGTGTTATCTTAATTCTGAACTGTGACCAGCTGAAGACAGCAGTGTAGCCCACATTCACCCCATCCAACCCCAGACCTTGAATGGGGTGATGTATTTAAGCACCTTGTAAATTTTCCCTGTGCAGGCAGGGGAAGACGGAGAGAAAGGAGCATCCCCTGGCATAACACACTCTTTGGAGAAGCCTCTCTCTCTGGTGTCTATGTAGGGAGCCTAAGGCAGGCAGGTACTTCACCCAAACTGGGGAAGGTAAAAGGAATTTGGACATCCTCCAAACAACTTAAGTTTTAAAACAACAGATGGAAACAGAGAGATATGGGGGTCCACGAACAGTCAATGAGATCGTGATATGAATTTGTATAATACACGCCCGTCTCTGCACATCAGTGAATCTCCTCTTTCTGGCTGCTAAGTGACAGCAAAAAAAAAAAGAAAGCCAAAATTACATCTAATACTTCCCTGAAATTGCTTCATTGCTTTTCCATGTAAACTGCTGCTGTAGCTGGCACAGAGTTTTTATTTGTTTGCTGGTGGGAGAGGAGGACAGCCTGTACAATATGAATAACAGAAAAGGCACCTACAAGCAAATCTCTCTGTTCAACCACGATCCAAAAAGATTTAGAGCTCCACATGTTGATCATCAGTATGGTAACAACTGGGCTCCTACCAACATTCTGCTGTGATCCAACTTCGGGGGATCCTCTTCTATATTCATTTAACTTTTCCACCTCATTTGCTATCACAAGATGCTCAAATGCTGTTGTCATTTTGTTTCTGTTTTGTATTTACTGATGTTATCAAATATCACACTTCACTGGAGGGTAATCTAAACAGCATTTCATGCCCTCTTCAGTACAGAGCTGCTCAAACATTCCTGTGTCAGCCCCAGGGCCAAACAACAAATCAAGCAACAACTCTATGCAAGGCAATGGTAATTTTTCCATTGAGCTCTGAGCCAGTCTTTTTGAGATTATTTCTAATTCACATTAACTCAGGATTAATTAATCCTTTAGCACCTGTGAGAGCTCAGCTCCATACTGGAACAACACCAACTCATGTTCAGGCTGAGTTCAGGGAGCGTTTGTCACCTACAGACATCCAGGCTTCGCTGATTTTCCTGACCCTTGGGAAAGATCCAGAGCAATATCCTGGGGTCACAGACCACAATTTCTGACCTACCCAAGGACAGCTCCAAATCCCACCATCAATGCTGGCCTCTCAGATGTGATCGCGCTTACTAGTGCATTCGAATGGCACGAACTTCATGACCTTGTTTCAGATCCTTGCCAACTTACATCTCTCACCCCCACTGCCTTTTTTAGGGGAAAAGACAAATCTAACACAAGGTCTTAAGGGAAGAGCAGCCACATTTGCCACCTCAGATCACACAGCACTCACCTATTACAAAAAGCCTGACTGTGGTCCTTCCATACTAGACCAGAGCAAAGGCCCAGTGTCCCATTTTCAATTGGCCCAGTGCTGCTGGTCAGGTAAATTGACAACCTGCTCATTAAATGGCCTCCTGCTTTCTGTCAGTCAGAAATTAGAGACTTCTTAGATCAGGATCACCTGCTTCTGGAACACCATGTTTCAAGGCCAGGGCAGCATCTTTCCTCCACCCCCTTTGCTCCTCATTTAACATAATTCTGTTGTTGACCTCTTAGAGGTCACTCCACCTAGAGGCTTACTCCACTATTTAAATACACATGCTGTGAAATAATATTTCTCTGTGAGAAGGCGTCTTTTGACTTCTGTGGTATCCTGCTAACTTGTCCCTACAGCAGGTCTCCCTCATGTAGAAGTGGTGCTGTACCACCAATCTGGTTGCCTTTTTGGCTAACAAGGTGAGAAAAGGCAGGGAAGTGTCCAGGCATCTGTCTTTTTCACAGGTCCAGGATGGTAAGTAGCCAGTGAAAAGTGGTGTGTGAAGGGTAGTCTTCTGACTGCATCTCTGCATCTCCCCATGAGGGAGCTCCACAGCTGGAGTGGATAATGCTCAGACACCCTCTCCCATACAGCCCAAATCTTCAGCCTTTACAAGGGTGAAGAGGATGTGAGCCTAAATGTTTTAGATGCAGTGAGTCTGTAGTCATGCCACATGATTTAGTGAATAACTGATGCAAGGCAAAAAGATGGCAGAGCTGTGTGATCTAACAGCTGTGCAAACAGGCTAAAGAACTTAAAATTCAGGAAGCTGTATCTCCAGGAAAGCATTTAAAAAAAAATAAAAAAATCCCTAGTGCCACATCTGGTGGCATCAAATTGTCATTATGACATGGTATTTAAGATGATTTAATGGGTTTATTGCCAAGTAAGAACCTTGGAGTTTGCTTAAACTACTGTGCATTAAAACGATGTAACTCTTTAAATGATATTCTGACAAAGTACTACCTAAACAGTTCATTATATTTCAGGAACACACACATATGTACATCAGCATGTGTGTATGTGGAAATAAATAGATCAATAGACAGAAAGATGAATAGAACTGCACATCTATGTACACAACGTATTTAACGATACGCTACAGGGCTCACGTGTGTTATGAGAACTATATTTTGGAAAAATTCATTCACTCCCCTTTCTGCCCGTCTCTTCTACACCTCGTACATCCATACAGCAGGCAAGATTTCTGTCCACCTTAATTACTTCTCACTTAGGGTACTGAATCAATGGGTGGTTTTGAAACAAAGGATTCAGCTACTAAAAACAGCCTGGGAAAGTGCCTGGGAAAGGTTACTGATTATAGACGACTTCTAAGAAAAGGTGTCCAGAAAAAGAAAAGGTGTCCCTTTTTCTTGCTGAATATTTTTAATGTGACTTAGTATTTCTCTCACCTTTAGTTCCCGGAACAGTTCTCATTTCCTCTGAATGTTCTGACTTCTTATCTCAGGCTCTTTCAGCTTGTTGATTTTAAATTCAGTCTGGCTAATTCAAATTCAAGGCACGCGGCTGCTGAAGTCTTTCACCGTCTTCTGATTCCATAGAATGGGCCTGTTAATGGTATGAGGTTTTGTCAGTGAGGAACAGTGCAAACTTCCTTTTACACTCATTGCTTTCATACTAGATTGACACGACACATTGCGAGCCAGTCTGACAATCTTGCTTTGGGTGTCTAACTCCAGTGGTTCTGTCTCCACTGGCTGCGTGCAGAAGGGAGGTTTCCAACCAAAGCTGCTCAAATGTGCACCTTGGATGGATGCTTTAAGTTAGCAGTAAGGAATGCCACCTGCAGAATTGTACGATGGAGAAGATTTGTCCAATCAGACAAATTCCTGAACAATTCCATCAAGTCACCATGAGCCTTCCCATCACCTATGGCAATTTTCCACCACCGATATATTTGCCTTTTAACAGGTGAATAACTGTCAAAGCATCGTCTGCCTCTGCTGGCCAACCCTGCTTGCATCTAACACGAAAGCAATGATGCCAGTTTTTCTCTGATCCAGGCTGAATTAGATGCTTTGCTACCAGAAGTGACCTAGACACAGTAGCACAGAACTTCACTCATCCCAAATGAGCCGTCAGACCTCTGCAGTGAGGTGTCCACACTGTTGATGAAGAGGTGTCTGCACCTGCCCTTCAAGGTGAGCCTCTGCTGACAATCCCCCTCCATGCGGTACCACCAACAGGCTGCCCTGGAACACTTCACTACCTCTTTACATCTCTGAATTTAATTTCTATGTATCTATAACAAATTTCCTGCAAAATGCAGCTCTTACAAAGCAGGAAGGAAGCAGGAGTTTGTATCTTCTGAAAGCAAGTCAGCTTCATTTCAAAATCAGAAGGGGTCTTCAACAGCCAAAGGGTTGGTTTTCTTCTCCCTCTCTTTTTTTTTCTTTTCTCCTAAGGGTTTGACAGTGAATAACTGGAAGAAGGAAAAAAATCACCTCAGGTTGTATATTGCCACTTCCTCTTGCATTGCAGTTAATGCAAACCTTTGATTAGCCTGCTGAAGAGACCACACATTCAATAATTTGAAGCAAAAGGTTAATGGTGTTATTACAACTATTATCCCTTTTAAAATCATTATCCTCTTGTTTTTTATGTCTATATTACCTTCACCTTTCCATGAACCCACTTTACCAGCTGTTTCCCTCTGTCATAAAGTTTGCTGAACATCATCCTAGGAATAGGATAAATGCCATGTTTTATCAATCAAGCCTAAGGGAATTCTCTGCTTCTCATAACCCAAACTGTAAAGGGAGATTATTACAAAGTTTCTATTTTGATTTTTTTAAATTGGCCATGAGTGAAATATACACTTAATGTCAAGGTACAAAACATTGCAGTTATGACATCATTTTTCCTGGGAAGTTTTCCAGATTAGCAAAGTATGAAAACTGAAGACTTAGAAGTGACTAATCAATTATAATTAATTTTAAATTGGTTATTTATTAGAAGAACAGGTAGTCCCAAGCAAAAATGCACAGAATGACCAAAACAAAGATAAAGAAAATGTGCTAAACTGAGATCATAACCAGCCCCACTTCTTCAGCGTCTTCCCAACTTAGGAACCTAAACCCTTCCTTTCAGGAAGCCTTACTCTCTTGTGCCTTACCCTGGAAAATGTGAATTAACTTGCTAAAATTTCACAGTGAGATTCACCTCTAAATCCACAGCAGTGTCTGAGGCGTGCCTGAAAATGCTCCTTTCTTTCCAAAGATTCTAAGTGGATCCAGATTGTCTAACTTCAGCCACATCAAGTTAGTTGCTCCATCAATATTTGAGCTAAATCTTTGCTCTTTGTAAGGTAATATCCTGGTGTAGTTGTTTCACAGTTGACATCTTCTGTAACCCAGCTCTGCATTTTCCAGATCCTGTGGACACGAACAGTCAGTGTCATCAGTTACACGCCAGGCCCAAGATCTAACACTGGGCCTAACAGACCTTTTCTACACCAAAGAGATTCCCAGTAAACATAATTAAGTAAAGAAAAAAAAGTGTGGAGGAAATTAAAGGCCTTGAAACAATCAAATTTTATAAGTGCTCAGACTTCATTATGCCAAATAAAAATATCACACTCTTCCTGGAATTTGAAAATAATCTGTTAATGATAATGCCTCTACATGAAAATACATTCTTTGCAGAAAGGCAACAGTGCAGCATTTACTGAGCTCTTAGTAAAATAAATGAAGTGCTCTGTGACTGCTTCCTTTGAACACGGAAAAATACAGGTAGCGCATACTAATGTTTCCCAACAATAGCGTCTATCAGGGAAAAGCTGTGATCTGTACAGATATTTACGCAGAACAAAATGTAGGCTCTGCCTGTGCCATTTTTATAATCATGGATGCCCAGAAGAAGTTAATGCCTGTATAACTCAGAGCGCTGGTTGCAGCAAAAGTGAGCAGTTTTCTTTCTCTCTTTTTCAAATTCTGAACATTTTGCTACCAACTTCTGAGTGGCAATTCAAGAAGAAAAAAGGGGAAAATTTACCACGTGAAAGATGTAATAAGCAGCAAATTCCCATTATAAAACTCCTGTGATTGACGTGGTCTTGTCATTATCACTGAAAATAATCTTCTGGTGTGTTATAATGACAAGAGGATGTGTAATGTTATTCTGATACAAGAAAAGCCTGTGTACATTCATTGATCCAAAGAATTCTAATTCACCCCATAGTGGAAGATAAGAATCACAACAGCAGGCAGTTAAAAGTCCATCTAGTCGTGTATCCTGGCTCAGATAATGCCTAATACTTCATATTTCAGAAGAAAGTGTCAAAATAGAAGCCTCATTGTGAGCACGTCTGAAAATGAACAGTATTAATAGCGTGTTCTTTTCTCCTGTGCCTTTCACAGCAAGCTGACCATTACTGGCTTCCACAACAACAGTTACCATAGCAAGCGAGCTTTATAGGTGTTCTCTTTTTCTTTTATACAGAAATATGTATGCATATATGTATACATGCACATATATTTGCATTTCTGTAACTCACACGCAGTAATTTAAATGCTCGAAAGTCCCAATCTTTTCTTACATTTAAGAAGAATTTGTGTGCTTTATTTTAAAAGGAAATACAGGCTTAACCAGCTATTGTCAGCCCAGGCTTTTCATTTCAGTTTTAATCACAGCTTGAACTGGTTAGTGAGAAATTTCTCCAGAAATATTTAAATATTTTTAAATGTGGTTAACCCACTAATGGTTTTAAAAAAACACCTGGGAAAGTTGAAACACAGACTCCCAGGTCCGGGGATATGGGCATCATGATACAAGGAATAAAAGATTCAACTTCTTCAGCTTCTCAAAGGAAAGGGTGAACGCTAGACAGATATCTAGAAAATTTCAGTAAGGTGAATGACTCAACCTCATACAAAGTAGCAAAATAATAACCTCCTATTTAGATACTAATAAACTCTACCTTGAATGAAAACACCAGATGAATAAACCCCAGAGCTGACTACAAAGAACAACAGTGTTCCCACGCCCTGGCACCTGTATGGCAAGATTTAGTGTCTTTCTAGGGTGCATGGTCTGATCCAGTTTGTGAGTCTTTGCTCGTAGGCACGTGAAGGGGAAGAAGATGTGACTCAAATCATCCTGGTCTCCCCAGGGCCTATGAAATCATTTAAGAGAGATTCAGACTCACTTCCATAATGGGACATGTTCATAAAAGGTGCAGCTTTACCCTAAGACAATAATTATAATCAGATTTCATGCCTTGCAGCATCAGCTGGTCACCGGTAAATATAAGAGGATTTTTTCTCCTCGGTTTGTCAGTCAGCTTCCAACACTGGGGATGTTCAACCTTCCTCCAAAGCACCAAAGGCAGGAACTCAATGTTCTCTCTCATGACACCAAAAATATCCTCGCTTGACCTGATGACACGCCTTGCTTACAGTCCAAGCTTATTCTGGTCTCCAAATTTTAGGGAAATGTTGTCAAGGAGCTGAGTTATTTTGGGATATGCTTGCTTCTCTGCTGCTTTCTGCCATCCAGCATTGGTCTTTTGATGGGACCATGCGGGGACAGTCCACCTTCACCCATCTTACCAGTGATGGTGCCCTGCTTTCATTTGCTTCCTCCTGTGCCAGGCACTGCTACAACTATACAATGACTGAAATACTGGCTGGGCCTTTAAGCTTGAGCAAAAGCCTGCAAGGAGAACTTAGCACTTGCGATACTGGGGAAGCTCGACTAGATGGACTTAACTCTGGGCAGTTACTGTGAAACTCCAAACCCTCCCTCAGCGTTACAAGGAAAGAGGCTCCACGTCACGGAGCAACTTCCACTGCTCCAGATGTAGAAGATCGAGTACCTGAACGCACATGTACGACTTCCCTAACATCCTTCTTTCTCTTATAACATCCAACAATCTGACATCAAGCATAAGCAGCTCATGCCACACACATCTTTTTAGGACAGAAACCCACGTGTCTATTGCTAATCATGCTAAAACAGCAGTACGTGCCAATTAACCCTCTTCTACGTTAAAGCACACATTCCCATCCCAGGCTGCTCCCTGTCCTGCCAACCACTTGTGTTATCTCAGGCTGCTGACTCCACTTTCCATCCATTGTAGCTTTTACTCTACATTCCCTTTTGGCATAAAGCATTCCATTATCTCCGTTTTCTGCTGAAGTAATATTTTTTCCTAAGCCTGGGAAACAACAGCAGCCATCAGAAACAGTGGTCTGAAAAAAAACCACGCTTCACGTGGAACACTTCTACCTCTGTTAATTGCTGTGTTGCTGGACCACGCTGAGAGCCGTGCACAGCGTGAGGGTGACTTCTACCAGATGCTTTCCGGCAAATAGCGCACTTGGAAATACCTTTACCACGATTTGGGATACACCATCTGCATTTTCTCAGAGCCAGGATCCCACATCAGTGCTTGGTGTGAACTGGTAGGGCTGAAGAGTCACCACGAGGCACACATTCCTGTTTACGGGAATGCTCTAGTTCAGATCCAGGCATGCACTTCCCTTCAGGGTGAGGTTTTCTGGTATGAGATTCGAGTTCATCTCAAGTTCAAACTTTTTCAGTTTAAATTAAAAAACTGGCACTTCACAAAGCCCTCAAAACCCTCAAATTACAGCCCATAGAAGGAACCAGCTAAAGCAGCACATAACTAAACCCAAACGTGCTTGTTAATTCTCTTTTCCCTTTCTGGCTATTCATTCCCTTGAGCTGGAACACCAGACCACGATCCACACATGAATAATGCAGCTGCTGTTTCAGAGTTGATTCAACAACAGAAATCTGTATCCTCTCTCTTCATCAGATATTTATAGGAATATTTCTGACCACCTTGCTTTGAAGTCCAAGTCACTGAAATGCAGAGGGGTACAAATTACAATTGAAGGAAGCTCTTCCTCCAGAGGAGCACTTCCAGAAGGCCACTGTAATCGTGCAGGCGCCACCAGTGCTGATAAATCTTTCTGTCCTCAGGGGACACCAGGATGAAGGGATGTTCTAACCACATCCATTTTTCTCTACTCACGCTCCTTGCAAAGCCTGCAGTAGCTGTAAACAGCCAAAGGCACTCTCAAGCAGTCCTCTGCTGCCCAGCTGAGTGCTGGATTTAGATCATTTTTATCTAAGGGAACCAGCCCTAACAGATCCTGCACCCTGATTCACTAAATAAGTATTTAAACAAACAACAGGTCACTCCAGTGTTTTCTTTACCAGTGCATGAAACAACACGATGGTCCATCACATGCTGGGATGCAATCCCAGTGTGTTGGCCTGGGAACTGGCATGGGGATCCTTGCCCCGAGGGCAGATTTGCTGCTGCTACCTCACAAGATTGTTCATCTGGAGGTGAGGGGGAAGGTCCTCGCACCGTGCTGCTGCTTACAGTGGAAAGGATTCCTTGCAGCTTGCACTGCAGCCTTTTTCTCCACCCTTGACCCAGGGTCGAGACTCACCTCTCCCACCCCTTGGAAAGGAAGGAGAGGGTAGGAGGCCGCTGGATGAACTAAACAATTCGTGCACGAGCCTTGACAGTTTGGTTCTCAGTCATCAACCTACTCTGCCCCAGACTTCCTACTCTGGCAGCCCTACTGTCAGTTGTGATTTTCCACTTCCAGACATGACCTTGTATTGAGACTGTTCCTCTGGCCTTCAACACAACTGCACCTTGTCTGACGGGCCATGTGAACAAACACCTGCCAAGATAAAATGTGCACCTTGAGATTCCTGGGCCAGTACCTCAGCATTTGCTTTTTTCTCAACGTACCACGTACAGCACAATTGTTAAAAACACGCTCATGTGGCAGCAGTGACATATCAGACTAGCTGGGCACTGCATTTGCAGCAGCTTTTGGAAAAGCATCTCTGGCTCCTTGTAATCTCCACCCTGTAAATGTCACTTAATTGTCTAAGAAAAAATTTGGCTGACCTTTCAATTACTGGTAATAGAATAAAAGCAATAAAAAACCGTACGTGACAGCAAGTGTCACCAGTACCCATTTGTCGCCTTCTTGTGCTGATTGGAAGCGCCAGGGAGAATTCACACTCCACTCCAGGGCTGCATTTTTGGCACAGCGCTGACAAAGGAACTCACTGGGAAAAGGCCAGGAACTAAGGAAAGGAATGGCCTCTCATCCGTCCCTGTCCTGAGTCCGTAAACAAACCCAGAGAGAGCAATATCTGTCAGAAAAGTCTATATTCTGAGGGCTTTCGTGGAACTTACAAAGAGTCCATAGTATCTGCTTTCAGGGGTAACTCTGCTCCCAACCAACTGCTTTCTAACAGCAGTCAGACAAGCTAAGACAGTTGAAACTATCTGCAGATAAAGGACAAGGTATATGGGCAAATCCTCCCTTCCACATAGAACGAAGTTTTCCACACTCTTCACTGCCTCTGTGAGGCTTCCATTCAAGCAGAGCCTCTCTCATGGCTCTTCCACTGAGTTCAACTGCAGCTCAGTCACTGGTTTTTTTTTCCCCTGTTGTGTTTGGTACTGGATAAGACACTTGAAAGGATGTTACAGTACAGCAATCTCAAATAGGAAATGCACAGTTCGTAAATGAGCTGTTAGCAGCTCTCATAAACACTCCTCAAAGTCCTCCAGTAGCAGAAATAGCTGTTCGCTCTCTAAACCGTCAGACTATCGACTAAGATCAGAAAGGCTTAGTTGGCAAACTCCTAGTGCTGGTGCCTGACTCGTGATGAAGAGCTGTGTCTCAGTTCCCTTCCAGCAGGAAGAGGACAGCAAATACTGATCAAGTTTTTCACTTCCTTCCCAGCCACAGCTTGGGTTTCTGAAAAAAAGAGACCTTCTTGGCAGAGGTTGCTGTTGCTAAAACCAATTCTTATCTTGTATCTATATATCAGGTGTCCTTCCCTGCATAGAAACTCAAAATCTAGATGATACTTTCAAAATCTCTTCTGGCAGGTTCAAACCCTGACAGCCTATTTTCAATATGTGCACTGAAACGACTTAAAAAGTAACTATTACACGTAGAGGCTTACACTGTCAGATCCACCTAATTTCCGTGGTCCGACCACAGCATTCACTTCCAAATTAACCAGCAGACCAGCCCCTGTAGGAAGATGTTCTTCTCCTCCCTTCACCTTTAAGGGAAACTGTGATTATTGCTAGAGCTGTTCACAGCTTTATGGACACTCTCAAATGAGACCAACCTTTGTGTATTCTTTACTCTCCCAGGCTAACTTGTGCATTAATTAACTTGTTCAGGCAGCTCTTTGTTACATAGTCTTGAATAAAGTGGCAAAATAAGTTAAATGAAAATATAATCGAGCACGTTAATATATCTCTTCCTCTTTCACACCTACACCCACACACAAATATCCAGCCACACACATACACCCACACTGTCTGAGTGTTCATCTTCTGTTCCTGCCTTCTGGCTTATCAGAGACTGAAATAGCGATGTTGTGGTTTCCACCATTCATGCTGCAACTTCGCTGTTGTTGGTCAGTTAAAATGCCTCATACACAGGAAGATATTCTCAGGATGGGTGGATGAGAAAACCAATTGCTCCATGATAATTTCAACAAGCTCTGGTCTTTGAAAACTGCTGGGGGAAAAAAAAAAAGTATATGAAAGGGCAAACAATCATCTGGAACAAGTATCACCTGACTGAGACAGACCATTCCTACTAACTATGTCTTTTATGGGCTAATTGTTTAAGTTATTCAAGCCTCTTAACTCTCACTAATTCTGTGTAATGTTTTCTTTCATATGCAATTGTCCATGTTTATTCATTTCCCTATCTAGCTCATTTGCACTTGCAAAGAATAAATGGGAATGAATGGTTGCAAAATATCCATATGAGAATTAATTACTTTTATATGAGATCTTATTCATACAGGACAAAAAAGAGAGGTGTGGGCTTTTGGTGTTTTTTCCCTTTATATCATACTCTCAGTATCAGTTGCAAGAAACTGCACACACACATTGTACCTAAGCAAACTTAGCAAATGAGCAAATATTCAGTACACACATCCAAGTATGTTCTGTTGGCTGGTGACAAAACTAACCTGATACTTGCTAACATAAAAAAAAAAAATGGATATAAGGAAAATATTTATGCAAAACTACTCATTCAAGCTGTATTAGCTTAATGGTTAACCAAGGCAGCATGATTTTATACACAATTCCCAACTACAATGCAACATTTGCAGTTTCTACGAAAACTATTTCAAAAAGCACAATGGGATATGAATATCCAAAAATTCTTTAAATACTTCAACAACCATCAAGGCATTATTTTCTTTAGTTACATAATTTTTCGTCATGAACCGGGGAACCCGTGGCCAAGAGTCTATGAATTCACCCCACCTGTGACCACTTCACTTTTTCCCACAGTAACACAGAGCTGTGCATTAACTTGTAACCAACAAAAGGTGTTCAAAAGGCCTATCTTACTCTCAGCAAGGACAAGGTCTTTATCACAGAAGTAATTCTAAACATGAGCCTACGTTTCGCAGGACAGGGTAGCAAAAAGGCACGGCAGGGATTCTGAGGAAGCCGGAGGTTATCTTGTCAGTCATTTAAGAGGCAAGGCTCTGAGTCTGGAAGACATTTTTTGCTAATTTCAGTAATTAACTGAGTCAGCTGGGAAACACCAGGCTGGTGTTGTCCAGCACTCCAGAGGGATGGAGGTATGCAGGAAGATGCAGGTGCCAGAAGCTTCCAGCAGGCAGGTGACTTGGGGCGGGAAATGACTCCTTCATTACCAATGGAAACGCTGGCAGCCCATTCACCGCACACACCTTCAGGAAGATGCACCACTGCCAGCTCACACAATCATAAAATATGACACTTCCTAGAGTAAAATTAATTTTAGTATCTGTTCAGCATGTACAAAGCATTTCATTTTGTAGCATGTATTGGGTTGGCAACTGGCTGTTCCTGGGGGCCAGAGCTGCTGCAGCTGCACCTCTGTTGGGCTGCTGGATCTGGCCACACTCACCCATATTTACCACTTTTCCCATAGATGCTGGGTTTTTTCCCAGAAACTTGTGCTTTCTAAAAGCTGGAAATAACAGCAAACTTTGTGTTTATTCTCATGAATAAGTCTTACTTATAGACCATTTGTACGGGCAGGTTTACACCCCAGTGCTCCAGCGTGACAGCCTGCAGCTCGGTGTAGCCATTTAGCCACCCAGTTACAAACTGGGAGCTTGTAGAAACAACCTCCTGAGCTGGGGCACCTCTTGGTTTAGAGAGAGCTCAGTAGCCCTGTGGACAGAGAGGCTCCAGGGCCATCTGAGAGAGCTCCCTCACAGACCGAACCCCTCACCTCCCATTCCCCAGCGGGCTGGAGAAGGGATGGGCCTCAGGCGAGCACCACAGAGCTCCAGATGGAAGCCTCATGCAAAGTGTGGGGCAATGGCAGTATCACACCGTATAACCCCCTCAGCCAGCCCAGCTGCGGCAGGGAGAGGGTGAGACAACAGGCGGCCTTAGTTCCACGTTACATCAGCCACCATAAGAGCAACCGAGGCCTACTGAGGGCCCAAGGCCTCAAAGCGGTAGCCACAACTGGGAAACGGGACACAGAAGGCCAGGACCCACCAAGGCCGCGTTGCCTAGGGAGGGCCCCAGTGGGCCGAGAGGCTGAGGCCCGCCCCCAGTAGACCTGCCTCCCCTCAGCCACCCGCTCCCGGTAGACCTGGCCACCCCTCTC